>OX578137.1:131427605-131642605 GCA_951213105.1 Amaurobius ferox
CTAATTTAGGGGTTGGGAACCTTGATTGCCAATTGGCATAAGTGCGAATAGACCATGAAAATGTAGTGAAATTGAGTTAGAAATTTTAAACATTGAAGTAAATAAATTCCCCCTTTATGTTTATAGACTAGCACGGACTTTAAGATGACTTGATTTTTCTTCGTTCTGGAATACTTGAAAATTTACCAGAATGGTTGTCTCACAGGTATGTAGAAATCTACTTTGACTAACAACGATTTTTCAACGAATGAAATTGGACATTTAGAAATTATTGACCATGCTTCGATCAATGTGGATTACCAAGTATAATATTATGAACTGAATAACATAAGAAAAACTGAAATAGTAAAAATAAAATAAAGAAATAAAATAAAAAATAAACATATAAATGAATAAATAAATGAAAACCTTTATTGCGTCACATTACACCGCACTAAATCCAACTTGCTAAATATGAAACCGTGGTTTCTGACAGCAGATTCTTATTACCCTTGGGTGTAACACGCAGAATAATTTGAAAAAATCGGTTTCTAAATAATCGTAATCAAAAATTTTCTTTTAAAACTCAAAGTGAATTATACATTTAGAAATTCATCTAAAGCTGGAAAAAATTATGTGCATTTATCAAGTTATGTATAATTGAATTCAATTTTTCTTTTGAAAATGCTGTTTCATATTTGAAAGAAACGCCGATGTTAGTAGTTTATTAAACCTTAAGGCTGCGTTTCATGGCGATTGACGAAGAAAGGAAATATAACTATTTACCTTGTTATGTCAGGTTGATGTTTTCTCAACAAAGGCATTTTGCGATAGTCATTCATTTTATAATTATAAAGATCATTATATGTTCCTAATGTGAAAACACAGAAATAATTTTACTTTACTAGATATTATAAGATTGCTATATCTCAAATACAAAAAGTGACTCTATTTTAAGAAATTATTAAGTAACAAAATATTAATAAATAATGCTGTAATATTTTTGACTTTCATATTTTAAATAAATTTAAATTAATCAAATAAAGGAACAACTTTTTACGAGGATCGAAAATGCTCTTAAGCTGGATACATGTCATGTCGAGTTTGTAAAGTTATAAGTAAGTCGAATCAAGCTCCTATTGCTGATACCAACCTCCATGGACCGGTTTCACAATACCTGAGGAATATGTGACAATATCAGAAATCAAAACTTAATGCCAAGATAAAAATGATAAACAATTATATTCAATATGTTTGTCTATACTAGATACAGATAGTATTTCACAAATATTTCATATCCATAAACACTTATGTGCAGGAATGTTTCAAATGGGAGCAACGATATATATAAATATTTCTAAAATTAGTTATTACATAAAGAAAATGCCACGAATAATTTTCAAAGATACATACATAATACATATACAAAAAATATATATACAAAGCTACTTATGAAAGCATACATATTAAACTATATATACGATATATACATGCACATCTCACAGATTACCATGGCTTTCAATACGACATTGATACATACAATGCTATCTGCAATGATTAAAACAATTGTTAATTTAAAAGTAATTTGATTGCAGTATATATAACAAAATTTACAAGTACTACGAATAAATATGCAATAAACAGTGAGCGCATGTGTGGAGGTTATCAGTAATAATTCACAGGATATGTTCGTTTTCCTCTAGGAATTGAATTATACATTTTATTCTCTGTTTAGACCAGCTATTACCCAGAAGGTTTTTGTCAAATATTGGCATAAGTTGTCTACTGGACCTTTTAAGGTGATAGTTCTTTGTAAGTTGGCAATCAAATACAAAATGTTTCGGAGATCCTATTTCACCACAAATACAGTTTTCGGTGTCTTTATTTTGAATTTTGTAAATATAGGTTGGGAAGCAGTCATGCCCCGACAAAAACTGTACCAATTCTCTGCTGAAAATCAGTTGATCTGGGAAGATAGTTAAAATTTTCTCTTCCTTTCTTACTTTCATTCCACTGCTGTTGCCACTCTTTTATGGTATTAATATTTAGATGTGACCTTAGCGATGAACAGGGATATGGTAAGTTTGTGAACTTTGAACTGAGATATCTGACGTCACCTCAAAAGCCAGAGAGTCTGTAACTTCATTTCCCAGAACATCCGAGTGACCTTTAACCCATCCTATAAAAAACTTTGGAAGGATGCTGTTGGTTATGATTGTTATAAATTGATAAGCTATCGGATTTTTCGTTTAATATTGTTTAAGAGTTTCGATACTCGATAGACTGTCAGAGCAAATAACGAAATTCTTATGCAAACTTGTAGTAGCCCATAATACGGCTTCCTTTATTGCGAACAGCTCTGCCTGGAAGACGCCATTTTCATAGTGCGGATGACTTGACCATTTGTGGACACACATGCCCTCGTAAAAAGCACAGTAGGCTGATGCTGTTCCAGAATCAGTTCTAGAGCCATCCGTATAAATATTTATGTAATTAGATATTTCTTGTGATGACCTAATGATAACAAAAAAATTGCCATGTTCCGCAATGATAACAAAAAATTGCCATGTTCCGTAAAATGTATTCGTAATTTTTTTAAAACAGCTTAATATAGTAGGTTTATGTGACTATAAATTTGTCCATTGCAAATTCTTGTAGCTTAAGTTAATTGTTTTTGAAATTTGAAGTTAGATTTATAGTATTGAAAGGACTTCATTGGTACATTTGTAAAATTACTAGTACATAGTAAGTTTTCTTGTTAGTGTCGCATTTGTCGGTTAATTATGCGGAAGAATGCTAAACATGCGAAAATGGTCCCCGAATTCTCATATCGTTATTGGAATTTTAATTCACAGTTTTGTTGATAGTGGGTTTTGTGATCATAAATGAGGTAAGTGTTTACTGATAATAAGACATATTGCAACGTGTCAAAGATGTAAACACTTAACGTAAAATGACGCAAAAATAATGAAACCTGCAGGTGTGACATCAACCAAAATGAAGCAATAATGACCATTTTGCAGCGAGTTTAAAACGTAGCGTTGCTGTTTGGTGCCAATTGTATAATACGTGTTAAGCAACGGCAGGACCATGGATCGAGCTCTGAACGCCAGGTTTCTGCTCAGTTATGCTAACAGCTACGCAATTCTTCCAAAGAATTATCCTATATGAATTATTGAGAAATACAATGCTACAATTTCATTAATCATATTTTCTATTATCGTGAATAATACAACTCGATTGATACATAACTAGAAATGTATTATTATTATACTTAATAAGCACTTCCTAAGTACAGTCTGTTTTTTTTCTGTATCAGGCAGTAATATTTATGTTATGAATAATCTAGAAAGTATGTCACGTTATGCAAGTTTGCAAGAATGATTATTGCTGTGCTGTTAAAATATGTATCTAACACTTACAGTGTTTCTGGATATAATGAAGATATACGGGATGAAATGGAAATATCTTCTTAGAAAGAACTTACATACATTATCGAAATTCGATGATGTGAGTATCAGTACAAATTTATTTAAAATCAAACAAGAATTATTTTTATGAAAGTGCTTTTTTTTCATTAACATGGCAGCTGTGTTCTTATTTTGGACAGCCTGTAAAAACATTCTTATAATTTCATACTATTTTTTTGTGAAACATCTTAGGGTATTGTGTGAAATGTCGTAGTCCAGTCTCGCCCTGCTATGCCAGCTTTATCGTTTAATCGGAATTTCCAAAATCAACAAGATTTTTACGGTAAATAAGTCAATGCTTTTCATAGCAACGGACAGTTTATGGCTTTTGCTGTAACATCAAAGCAACCGACGAACCGAAGAATGAAGCCCTTCTACAGTGGAATTGAAAATCTCAGTTTTCATGCTTATGTTAGAAACACAGAAAATAAGAAAATATAATAAATCAAAAGAAATTATTTTAGTAGAATTCGAAGGTATGCACTCATATTTTTGCCGAACTACATAATTGTACAAATCTTCCCCTTTCGGATTCGACAAAAAAATAATTAGATAACCTAAAACATGCATATTTCGATGTATTTAAGAATAAATACATAATCACGAAGGAATTGTTCTACTAATTACGTTAAAATATCGTTTGGAGAAAATGTTTTTCTATTTTTCGTTGGTTTGACGTTAGCGTTGCGACGTTCGTTCGAGTTGCTCCTAACTACGTTTAAAATTTGACTTCATTTGGTTGAAAAGTTTTGGAAAAAATAGACAGGGTAATTCCGACTTGGCGAGAGACTGACAGACAAGAAAATTTCTAAAAAGTGTGTTTTACATGTTATGAAGCATCACACAATGTTGCACTGTGTGCAAAACTTTCATTCTCACCGGGTTCGAACCAAAAGAAAGGGGGGATGGGATAAATAATAACTCAACGTAAGTCATAGTGTACAGAGTAAATTTTAATTGCTAGGACAATGCCTCCTCACATATACGAGGGGATACAATCGGAGACAATGAATGCATAACATGAGAGAGAAGTCATAAAATTCAACATCGAGATGTCGAAATAAATGTCAAAATTGAAACGACAAATCTTTTGAAAATTATGGCCCCTGTGAAGTGTTAAGTTATTCCGGGACACAGACGAAACTTCCTGGCAGACGGGAACCTTTAAAACATTGGGGATAAGATGTGCGCATATAACATGAACGTCATACCAAGCAGCATTGAATAATTCGGGAATTTGTCCCACCCGATTCTCGCACAAAGTGCTGCAACGAATGAACGGAAGCAAAAGCCTCATGCCCTATTTGTTCCGCTTTTCGCGAAAAAAGCATCGATTACAATGCAAAAAAAAAAATGAAAAAAATGTAGATTTCATTCTCTCATAGAATTTTAATTCTCCCCTAGAATTTTAATCGATTTCATAAAATTCTGTACCTTTTTTACACAACTTTTTATTTTATTATATATGTCTAAGATCAATATTTAAGGAATAAAAGCCGAGGTCAATGTTTTAGGGACACCCTATATATATATATATATATATATATATATATATATATATATATATATATATATATATATATATATATATATATATATATATATATATATATATATATATATAATAAAAATTGATAAAACATTAAAAGAATAAAAGTTCGAGATTTAAAATTGATTTAAATGAAATGCGCATTGCAGCATTTTCCTCATTATACGAAATATATTAAAATAAGATATAAATAGGATACAAATGGAATAAAAATGGATGGGAAGGCTAACCGTCAATATGCGAAAAAAGCCTAAGGGGGGATTGTGACCCCTTAAATCCCCGGTTTCAGCATGCTGCTAGGCCGCGGCACACTCCCGGTATGGCAACAATTCCCGTAGCACTTCTCCAGTGTAAGTACTTCGAAAGAATAGACCTTGATATTCAAAGGAATAAAAAACAAATAATACCTAATTCCTATAGAACGTTGTCTTAATCCAAAGAACAATACGGAATAAGAATTCATCCTTTCCCTTCGTTATTTTAAACTGTCATAATCCATACTGTGTTTCAAGTACACATATATCAAATCATTACAACATTCAGCTGTTTCTTCTTTCACCATGAGTGAAAGTAGTTGTTATAAAATCGTGATCCAAATCTTTACTTCTGTTTGTTGCCATTTCGTCATTACAAACTTTCATGATGTTATGTACTTGTGAATATTTATTTTTGTAATGAACATTTAGTTGACGTTTTAAAAAGGCCTTAGGATACTTTTGTCGCAATGCTTCCCCTATCACAAACACATCTCTATCTATCCTTTCCTTTACAATATTGATGATTCGGTGATGTCTTTTTAGATGTTGTATAATAATATTACGGAATATGTTACGATGTATATTGCTATACCAATGCGTCAGATAATTGATCTTTAAATCAAAATTTGCTCGTTTGTCATATATACCGGGTGGTCAGAATTAAAACACCCCTGCTCTGAGCTCTCTATAGATCGAACTACTCAGTGTAAAGGCTCCAAAATTGTTGAACCTACTAATCAAGACATGGGGGAAAGGGATTACGCGAAAAAAATAGTTCCAGAAACACCAATAGGTGGCGCTGTACAACAGAAAATACGCTGAAAAGACCCAAAATAATCACAAAAAAACACATGCGATATGGAATTTTTCCTTTTTAATTTCCTTGGCTGATATGAAAAAAAAGAAGATAAAAAAGTGAAAAAAATTAAACTGTCATTGTAACTGCAATTTCGCACTGTCAGCACAAAAATTTGCATAAAGCCTTGGTTTGCAGCTACTATGTTCTAGGCATAAAAGGGGATAAAACTGGGAAATTTTCATTCTTATCAGCGATGGCTGTCACACTGCCAGAACGCGCTTTGCTTGTGAAGCTGTTTTATGAAAACAAAGGACATGCTGCAGCTGCACTTCGAGAGTTTCGTCGACTTAAGAATTTGCGCAAAGGACCATTACTTCCACAATCTCTCAGGAGAATGATCGCTCGATTCGAGAAAACTGGACATCTTGGAATTCAGCCGGGTCAAGGCTGCAAATTGACTCGTTCAGATGTCGTTGACGATGTTGACACCGCTATTTTCGAACAATCAATGGATAACGTTATACACAGCATTCCCTGCATCGATAAGGTCCTTGTGATATGAATGTTTGGTACGTTCGAATAAAATGTGTTACAAATGTGTATTTTGTGCCTTTTCAACATATTTTCTGTTGTACAGCGCAACCTATCGGTGTTTCTGGAACTATTTTTTTTCACGTAATCCTTTTCCCCATGTCTTGAATAGTATGTTCAACAATTTTGGAGCCTTTACACTGAGTAGTTCGATCTATAGAGAGCTCAGAGTAGAGGTGTTTTAATACTGACCACCCGGTATTAAATATAATGTGATCCTGGTCGTTGTATTTAATATTGAGATCTAGAAAGTTCACTTCCTTTGGATTACTTTCTATTGTCTCGATCAGTTTTAAATCTTTTGGATAAAATGTAAAGTCGAATTGATAATTGGGGTCTATTGAACCTGTTATAATATCATCAACGTATTACTTTAATTTTAATTTTAATTTTAATTTAATTTTAATTATAATATTATATGCAGAGGTATTAAAGATACCGATCATGCATGTGATTGTCAGCGGTATACACCTTTTGTAAACGAGAAATTTGGTCACGTAATCACTGGAGACTTGGAAATACTGTCCGGATCAATACTTAAACCTATATTTGAACTAGGTGCTAAATACAGAATGCATGACTATCGATTTATAGACAGGTCTTATGAAGCTAATATCAATGCATTTGTTTATAAAATGACTGTGAAATACAGTATCCCGATTGAAACCTTCGAAGAATGGAGTAGTGCTATTCGGAAGGCATTTAAGTCAAAATATCATAATGCTGTAACCCCTACTATAATACATAGATATAGTAAAGATGCATTGTCAACTTTACACAAAAAATTGTAATAACATACGTCGACAAAGTAACGACAAATTATGCATTTACTTGTGTTTTGCTTTATAAAAAGTTATTATACAAATGTTATCACGATCCATGTGTATACCTACCTTTACAGCAATCAAAGTCAGAAATTAAGAATCGCATTAAATCGAAATACATTAAATTGGGATACAAAATGAATCAAATCCGTTTTCCATATATAACTTAACTTCATAACTTAACTTCATAACTTCATAACTTAACTTCCATACCTAAACTTCATAAGGATCCTGTTAAATTTCGTCCCATTACAAATGGTTTTCAATCATATTTGACAATAGCTAACAAAAAACTCTTATCTATTTTAAAAGTAGTAATGATTAAGATTAAAAATAAAGGTGCATATTTTATTAGTAATAGTATAGAAGCTATTAAAAAAATAAATGTAATTACTGAATATTTGTATTTTAAAAGTTTCGATTTTAATGATTTGTTTTCAAATATAAACATCAAAGACTTATGCGATATAGTCATGGAGATTTACGAAAAATACAATCTGCAGTCTATTATTAATAAATATGAATTTAAAACTTTAGTAGAAATGGTTTTATTCGAAACTGTACTGTTTGATGGCACATCTTATTTTAAACAATTACAGGGTATACCCATGGGTGGTGGTTGTTCATCAATACTTGCTGATATATATCTGAATAAATATGAAGATGGAACGCATATATTAAACGAAGTCCTGTTCATTCGCTACGTTGACAACATTTTAATAGCGTATCCAAGTGAAACATATCAGATGGATTTTACTTTCTATCCACAGCATTTAAAACTTACTGAAACACCATACAATGTCAACAAAAGTCTACATTTTCTGGATCTAACAATATACCAACAACCAGGTGGTTCTACTGGTTTCTGTTTGCACGATAAACGCAACGACTTCCACTTCAAAATCAATTATATCATAAACTGGAACTCATGTATGCACAAAAATGTCTTTAGAATTTATAATACTGGGGCAATTAATGCGTAGTCAGAGAATAAACAGTAAAAAGGAAGATCGATATTTATGCGACTTCCGTTTCCTACAAAACACCATCTCACAAGGTTTTCCTAAGTGTTTTTATGTAACATTATCTACAAATTTTATAAAATAACTGTAACCGATTGTTATCGTTTATATTTAAATAAAACTGATGGCAATATACATACTGGATAGTCACAGGTAAAACGTAGTGATATCTGATATAGGACCTCTTGTATAGGGTCTATTGTGTAATACGATATGGAAGATTTGTTTCATCTGGTATGATACGGTATACAAGATGTAGATCTACATGTATGATAGTAATAACTGTCATTGAGGTAAAATGGTTTTAGAGATAGAATTTGTTATTATTGTCCTATTAAGTGTCAATATTTAAAGTCTTCTTTAAGTAGAAGCTATGTAATTTTGCTCATTTATACTCGTGAACTTATTCCAAACATTTACTGTTAGTGATTTTTGATATGGCTGGATCTCAACAATTTTCTCTTATATTTGTTTTGTGTATGGTTTTCATCTTAAAACTTGATACATTCGTATTCTATTTTGCAATGTACCGGCTCTCCGGGAGTGTTGTCGCGACGCAAAGTAAGCTTAACCGGGGTGAGGGGGTCACCCCCCCCCGGCCATATTTTGGTACATTGCTTCCATCCATACCTCTTTTAATTTTGAAATTTTTTTTAATCCTATTTTTAGTGCAGCTTTGCGCCTTTTAAGTGTGATTTCTGATAAATTTATAATATTTTATTTCACGGTATTTTCATATTATATATATATATATATATATATATATATATATATATCATACCATGTTACAGTGCTTATTTTACGTCACGTATAATGAAACAATGTATCCAGGCCATTTACCTTTAATTAAATCTAGTGCTCTTTCATCATATGTTATGCAATTAGTGATAACATAGTGATATTTGTTGTTCCACTTTAAAAATTCAAGGATGTATTTATTGTTTCGAGGAAATAGTTAATCATGAATCATTATTAGAAACATTGTTGTTGCAATAATTTTGTCAAATTGAATGAAGCATAAACTGCACAAGACAACTCTGCGGTGAAAACAACCGATGGCAGCAGCACAGGACTTTCTGTATAAATGTAATGAAGTTATATCTGATAAAATTAGAAAACATAATCTAGTACGACTGAATTATGCAATATACCAAGGGAATGACATGGCTCAAACAAATATTACGAGAAGTATTAATAAGTTATACTATATTTTATTATGAAAGTACATAGAAAACCTTAATGGCGTTACACAATGAGACAACTTTCAGAGGGGGGTGACCTCCTTCTGTTGGCGGGATACGGGGAACTAACTCGCTGTCTGTTAGAGATGAGAATATATCAATTACAAAGTTGTAGATCGTTGCAAAATGAATACAAAGCATATTTGTTCCATCGGCAATAATGGAAGGAAACTCTGAAAAGAAATGTATATGTCTTACTCTCCTAGCTCCCAAATCAAACATTAAGACAATATTTAGACACATTTTATCACAACATTTGGACAATTGACTTTATTATACACAAAATACAAAAAGTTCATACTTAGCAACCATCCATGATTGTATACGCGTAGTAAGTTGTCTGCGAGTGCTTGCCAATGTCTCACTGTTCACACTTTTATATGTAGAATGATAAAGTCGTCTGTTTTAAAATAATTATTGAGAAAATTAATTTTTATCTTTTGCCGGAGGACAAAGATGTTTTGTACTAAATTTGAAACTATTCATGACTTTGTAAATGACTTTTTTCCTATCTCTACTAGGAAATGGGACAGTCCCTGTGCCTAAAGAAGGGGCTGAGGCACCTGAAAATTGTCTCATCCTGTAGCGCCATTGGGGCAACCTGCATGATAAAATACAAACCTGCATAATAAAATTCACAAACCTGCATAATAAATTGCAAACCTCCATAATAAAATACAAACCTGTATAATGAAATACAAACCTCCATAATAAAATATAAACCTGTATAATAAAATACAAACCTGCATAATAAAATACAAACCTGCATAAAAAAATAATAAAATACAAACTTGCATAACAAAATAATAAAATATAAACGTGCATAACAAATTAATGAAATACAAACATGCATAATAAAATACAAATCTGCATAACAAAATACGAACCTGCATAATAAAATACGAACCTGCATACTAAAATAATAAAATGCAAACCTGCATAATAAAATACAAACCTGAATAAAATGCAAATCCCCATAAAACACTGTCCGCTAACTCTGATATTTCTCGAGTTATTCGCATGATCCATAACTTTCTTTCACACCCTTTATACACCGGCCGTCCAACTAGTTACTCTAAGTCCTCTGGACGAGTCGGACGGTCTGGGTCTTCAACACCCTTTATACAGATTCAACACTCATACCTCCATGTCATTGGTATTTTTTTTAAATAACGCTAATTGAATGGGGTATATTAGGCGGTTCATTAGCCAAAACAAGTTAACTTATTTAGTCACAAGATACATTCACATGGAAATGCCTTTGATATGTAAATACTATTCTCGGCTGTTAATTTGATAAAATGCATTTAGCGAATTTGTTGGCAAAAATGCCTCGTTTATAGCTCGACTAATATAAAATTTGTCTTTTCTCTTTTATTGAAATTGCTTGATTCACAGAAAATATGTTAATAGATTTGTTATATATTATTACACGTGATAAAATAGCTATCTTAACGGTACTTAGCTTGTTTTATTATTTTTATGGAACATTTTCATAAACATATCGGAATAATATGTAATATCTTGCAATTGTTTCATGCCAACATTCTAGAATAGGTGTGACTAGTTTTCAAATGATAAATTATGTGTAAAATGGTTGTTTTTGTAACTTGATTGATTGTTCTGATGGTTTAAAGAATTTTTAGGAAAAGTTTTAAGAAAAATTAATAGGGTTTCAGTATTCATAGATTGTGATAATCGCAACAAATAGCTTCACCTTTGACTTGAGTATTTGACTTACTTTTGACTTGAGTCTTTGACTTCATTTTTATTTGTTTACAGACTTACAGGCGTATACACATACTCAGAAATCGTTTCTAGGCTATTTGATAGTACTGTAAAACTGTACAAAATTTTGACACTGCTACGTACAATACTGATCTTGAAACTGCTCAAGCTGAAATACAAAGTATTTGCTATACTTCGATGTTGGGAATTAAAAAAATAACTGCGGCTCTACCATGTGTTCCAGCAAAGAATAAACTGAGGTTAAAATGTCAGTTAGAAAGGGAAGATCACTCCTAACAACTAAAATTCATTTATTTTTCAATCTAAGTTAAAAAATGAGTACATACCTTGATAATCATACAAAGTGAATGGCACTTTTAGGTTAGAATCTTTCAGTTTTTACCAAGACGTTTGTAGAAAACAATTATAAAATAGAAATATATGTATATATACATATATAGTGCCTGGCCATTTGAAAATATATATATATATATATATATATATATATATATATATATTAATAAAGTTAAGTTTAATGGAAGTTTTAAAAAGAAAATTAATACATTTATAGGTTGCACGCATAGCATAAGCTACACTATATCACATATATACAAAATATTTTGCACACATATTCATAATAAGGTATGTTTTAACTTGTACCTCAATTTATACTTAAGAAAAATAACAATCAAAATTTTACAAAATGTCTATTTTACAAAAATTTGTGATTATATTTTACACCAAAATTTAGGTAAGTAGAGTGCACTTAAGCATTGTATAATACATTGCAAAATTTTAGGATTCTAACTCCACTAGTTTATAACTAAGGTGCACAATAAAAATGTAGGTTTAAGGAAAATCAATTAGAATTTCTTCTATAAATGCTGCATCATGTTGGCTCGTGGCTCTAAAATCCGTATTATAAAAAAATTTTGATAATTTTTTTTATGATTCAGAATACGCCAATTTTAATAATAAAGGCAAAAGAAAGTTTCTAGTATTTGGGGATGATCTCTCTCCACTCCATTAAAAAAGTGTGTTTCTGATGAAGTATGATTCATAATAAGAACATTAACCAAACTTTAGGTTCCAGAGAAGGTTATGATTTAAAATATGATATTGCAAGTTCTCGAATTTTTCGACCTTAGTGGTTGATTGAATTCCCTTGCATTTCATATCCAATAGTTAAAAAGGGGATTTTTTTGTAGACAATGCGTTCTATCTAATAATTTAGCAGATAGAAGTGTTCAAGATAACTTTATCCTTACAGAATTTAAAAAGTACAAGGATTTTCATGAAACTTATCCGACAATATATGAAATTGGATTGGCATTGTAAAGCTGTGATGGATGCAGATAATTTCTCTTATATAATGAAAAACAAAACAACGAATATAGCTCAACATATTGATCAACAAATTGATTATTAAATAAATTAGTTTAATCAAACTTAGAGTATGCATTATAAACACAGCTGTGTTTTGTAGTGCACACAGTCTTTCTGAAAGGGTACATGATTATGTGTATAGTGTATTTAAATTTACTGCTTTTTTGTGTAGATTCAGAGAAAATTATTTAAAAAAATCATTTTAAAATCGGAGGAAGTAATGCCAATTATGCATCTTATATTATTAAGAAAGAGATATTTAATATTTGTAATAGTGTGTAAGGAACACATATTGTAAAAACTGTCGATAAAAGTTCATTTTCTTCGTTTATAACTTTAATCCGAATACATATCACTGGCATATCAGGTGTTGAGCAGTTTTCGATTATTGTATTTCGATTTGAGGATGATACCAATGTTGTCTTTTGCATACGAGAATTTTTTTAAATAGATAGATGCAGCATATATATCAAACAAATTAGTTCTTTAAAAGCGTTTGGTTTGAATATGCACAAATCTGTGGTCAAGCATATTGCGAATGCTCTGTCATGATGGGTAAATATATGAATGACGGATATCACTGCGCATCTATAGATGAGTTTCATGTGACGTCACGTTCGCGATTCCACTGCACAGCGGTCATGTTCTTTGTAACATCGGTCTATCCGTACTATTGAAGAATGGGAGATTAAGATAACAATTATGCTACATAATAAAATGCTAACTTTCATATTACTTGACAAATTTATTTCCTCATAATAGAAACATACAGAATTGAAATGTACTTCACTTGTGAAATAGATCAAAGAGAATAGTTAGGACAATTTAAGGTGATAAGAATATCAACACAACCAAACGAATATATATTTTTATAGATTTTCAATGTTAAACATCAAATAGTTAGCCTTATTATCTACCAAATAAATAATATGAACTGATTATTTCGAAAATTAGTTAGTTTATTCAATTAGAATAAATATATTAAGATTTACACACTATTGCATTAAAATAAATTAAATAAATAAGCATCAAAAGTACCCTGACTTCTTGATTTGTAGCCTGACTTGGAGTAACTGTAAAATATGGCGTTACATCAGCCCATTTGACGGATGTTATCAGAACAGGCGATCGAGAAAAACTTTGTATTGGAATAATATATGGATCGTCAGACAAAGCCGTAATAATTAATTTTTCTCTATACCTCTGTTGGCTTTCTAAAGGCAATTTATCGACGTAATCAGATAATTTCATATTGCAAACCTATCTATATTAAGAAAAAATCGCTACACTATGTTAACAACTAACACTTTAAAATTTAAAGTTTAAATTGAAAGAATACAGTGATGGCGGACGGCGTCTACAACGAGTATGGCGGTGAATGTGACGTCGGTGCAACTCATCTATTGCGAAAGCTCTGTCATGATGGGTAAAGATGTGTATGGCGGATATCACTACGCATCTATTAGTAGCCTTTTCACATGTTTTGCAATACACAATCATTTCAGATTGTGAAGGCTGCTTAATTTAAAATTTCTAATACAAAGAGACTCTATATATAACTGTCAGCGCTCGTACTGAGCTCCAGAAACTCCTCTCGAGACGGTATTATTTATACATAGATACCCGTCCGTAAAGGAAATTCGCAAAGCCAAATCAAGTTCCCATTGACGCAACTGCGATGAGAGTTTGATCTCAGATGTGAGAACGCCTACAATAACCAGTCTCTATGAGCATGCACACTCGTACAGCCTGAGTGTAATCTTTGCGATTTGTGAAGGGTAGGACTGCATAATTAGACTGAATTTATAAAGGACCAAATATTTTCTAAATTGTGGTACATATCAATCCTAATTATGTTTCAGCTATTCTGTGCTGACGACCGCATAATAAGTGAAAATCTGGGCCGTGGATGTTTTTTGCCTGCAATAGGAGAGCAATGTGTAGCCTGCTCATTTTGAATGCCGAGTTTAGTTCATTAAAGCAAATCATTGGATATCGTGTAAGTACGTGAAGTAAGTAACTGGGAATGATAGGGAACTAATTTAGAAGTTGTGATGAGTCGTTTATCATACTTAAAATATTACATTGGAAGACCTAGATACATATTTCGGAAAACATGAAACCATTTAATGAAATTTGTTAAGTTTGATCTAATCGTTAACAGCATCAATACTATTGATTTTAATGAGATCTACTCATAAAACGATCTATTGTTACGATTTTGCACATTCGTTGCACAAAAGTTTGCACATTTGAAGAAAAAATATATATTTAGTGCATTTTTACTATATCTACAGGGTGAGTCGGAATTGTTTTTACAAAAGCAGAGGGGTGATAGACCCCACCAGACGAGCACTAATTACCATGGAACATAGGATCGCATTGCACTCTGAGAGGCAGAAAAGAGACACGTCGAGCATGACGCAGTCAGCGCGTCGGACGTCATTGTGTACCTGCCTACGTAGTATCTCCTACGCCAGACACGAACGCAGTTACCGTATGCAAATGTCCAGGGAGCAGAATCAGCATAACTGGCTCCTAGTAGGTCCCGGCGATAGCCAATCAGAGCACACGTTGCCCTTTAAAAACCGGCACAACTTCAACGCTGCAAGTTATTCCCACTGGACTTTTTCTTCTGGGGCCACATGAAATCTTTAGTGTACGAGACGCCAGTGGACTCGGCGGAAATCTCATCGCGCGCATCGTTGTTGCCGCAGACCACATTAACACAACACCCGGAATCTTCGAGAGGGTGCGTCAGTCATTCCTTCGCCGGTGTGAACGGTGCAACGACACGCGTGGTCGCCACTTTGAGCACTTGCTGTGAGTTTGTCGCTGTACAATGAATCTGTTTGTGCAACGTTTGGTATCGTTCATTCGCTTTCCCAACACTGGTGTACGTGCAGGTTCGTATTCCAATTTTATTCTTTTCTGCCTCTCTGAGTGCAATTGCTCGTCTGGTGGGGTACTATCACCCCTCTGCTTTTGTAAAAACAATTCCGACTCACCCTGTATATAGAAGTAAAATCAAAGATAGTGATCTTTTCGTCTATTAAATGATTAAATACATGTATACGCATACTACTATAACAACATTGTTTATTTTGAATATCCTACAACATTATTCAAATCAAATAAATTAAATTGATAGTATAATTGTCTCGGAACTATAAATTTTGAACGTCATAAAATTATGATATAATGGATTTCAATTATTCATGGGAATATCGATATTTAATATTCTATAATAAATAAATGGTATTCCTAATTAATTTAGTTCGTTATTCTAACCAAATAAAGAATAATCAATAAAATAAATAAAATGATGTTGTTATTTAACAAAACACCATGCCTTATGCATTACTGCGGGGTTGAATAGAGTATACCTCTATTTGATGCAAGGTCAGTTGTTGGAAGGATAGATAACATACCATTTACGAAATTCTTTTTATGGAGTTTTCCCGTGATACAATCTAGGTAATCTACGCTGTTCAATATGTAATCTACGCTACAAATAGATACTCTACGCTGCACGGCACTTACAGTTAAAAATCGGTTCAATTAGGATCTATATCGTCTTTGATAATTTAAATGTTCATAGTTTTGGCCTTTTGGGTCGATGGGGACGTCTTAAGGATCTAGAAATACTTTTCGATCCCCATTTTATTCGACTATAATAAAGAAAACGGAAATCCGTCTCAGTCAGGTTCTGCCCCGTGGATCGTACTATAAGTATGCAAAGATTCAGCTTCTAAGCCATAAGGAGGGGCTTCTGCGTGTTATAGAAATAGTTTTAGTTCTCTACCCCTATTTATACCCCGCTTGAAAGGAAAAATCGATATTACAATTCCGTTAGGCTCTATTCCTTGGTTTATTTCTTGTGAAAAAATTCAGTCTTCTAGCCCAACTGGGATACTGGAGAGGTCTGGAAAAAATTTACGAAGCTAAAATCCCGGAGAAGGATTGAAATTTTCTCAATCCTTCTCCGGGAAATGAAAATACCGACTCTATTAGGTTCTGACCCGTGGTGAATACCCTAAGTCTGCAGAGTTTCAGTGTTCTTGGTCATCGTAAAGCTTTTGGATGGCTTAAAAATATAAAAACACGTTAGAGAATTGTTATATAGATATATATTGCATAGGGTATTAAACATAAATTCAAGCCATTAAACTAAGTAAAAATTCTTTTAAATTCAGCAAAAATAGCAGCAAATAAAAGACTTTAGAAGTAAAACCGCATAAACAAAAAAATAAAGTTATTAAACAATCTCGAATGCTAAAAACAACCTTCTTCAGGATAGCAGACATTTCAGAAAAAACTGGAAATTTTCTGAACGTACTTTCGCTGGATTCCGTAAAACAGGTTGATACTTTTACATTTTTGTTAAAAGTTTTTTATTAACAAAGAGATTTAATTACGAACGCCTAACGTATTAAAAAATATTATTGCATCTGGTCCTTAAAAAAAAATAACATTAGATAGGATAAAGACATAAATTTGTTTACATATTTTTTTAATAGCAAATGGAGTGGCAATGCTTTTTTGAGAACAATTATTAAAAAAAGTAATTGTACGCCACTTTCAAAACTATTATGTTTTGTTAAAAAGTTTTAAAAGCTGAGCTTTTAATTTCCTGAGGAAGAACACGGGATTTTTTTCAAATCATAATTTAAGTTTCCGTTTTTCAAAACTTTTATTTACGCTCGTGGATATCACACGAATTAAAAACTTCAAAAGAAATAAATACTTTAATCTAAGTTTCAAAACGTTACTAATTTTACTTTTAAAATATAGTTTTACATTTCCTGTGAATATAAAAATCGTAAACATTTTGTTAAGTTTTGCATGTAATTTAAAAGGAAATATGATACATTCCAAGTCACAATATTTTTCAGCGTTATAGTTGTCTGGATAAGTTGTATATATTAGCAACTTTTAAACGATTTAATATTTAGAACATTTAAAACTAATTTATGCTTTGCAAACTAGCTTCTTTTCAACTAGTTACTTTCCTAACATACATAGTGTAGTATACATAATGTGACAGCGTGAAAAATTTAAATTAAAGTTTTTTGATGGAAGATCACATTTTAAGTACAATTTTAAGCATTCATCTGAACAGAAATCGATCGTTTTAGAAGTTATGTCTGTGTGCATGTATGTGTGAGTGTATGTATGTGTGAGTGTGTGTATATCTGAGTGAGTGTGTGCATGTGTATGTGAGTGTGTGTATATGTGAGTGAGTGTGTGTATGTATGTGTGAGAGTGCGTATGTGTGTGTGAGTGTGTGTATATCTGAGTGAGAGTGTGTATGTATGTGTGAGTGTGTGTATGCATGTGTGCGTGTGTGTATGTATGTGTGAGTGCGTATATATATGAGTGAGTGTGTGTATGTATGTTAGCGTATGTATGGGTGTTAGCGTATGTATGTATGTGTGAGTGTATATATGTGTGTCCATGAGTCTGTAGACACGATATCTGTGTGTATGTATGTGTGAGAGTGCGTATGTATGTGTGAGTGTGTGTATATCTGAGTGAGAGTGTGTATGTATGTGTGAGTGTGGGTATGCATGTGTGCGTGTGTGTATGTATGTGTGAGTGCGTATATATATGAGTGAGTGTGTGTATGTATGTTAGCGCATGTATGGGTGTTAGCGTATGTATGTATGTGTGAGTGTATATGTGTATGTCCATGAGTCTGTAGACACGATATCTTAAGAACGAATAAAGAGTTTCGAAAATAATTTGGTACGTTTATTACAATCAGCAAATACTGGAGTCCTATTGATTTTAAACGAAGGCGTATGTTCGAAACCCCGCCCCAATTTCCAAATTAATTCATGAAAAATATTCTTAAAATCAGGTCCTTCATTAATGGTAAATACATAATAATGTAATACGTAAATTTCCCTTTAAAAAGGAATGATACAAATTTTAGAATGATTGCATGGTTATTCTCGCGTTTGGCCTTTTATTTTGAAATAAATTTATAAAATAATTATATGAAATAAAACAAGAAAGATCAATCATGCATAAAGCATTGATTATGATACACTTTCCAACTGCAATGCAATTTTATTTAAACATGCTTAAAACTTCATCGAAAAAATCGTCTGCTTCTCTGTGTAAAGTCAATGAATATTTCATTTATATCAGCTATATTGCAGACTGCATGAGCTAAATAATTTTGCGTTAAAGAAATGCAGCAGTTCTTATACAACCCATTCTACATCTTTTGGTATTTACATTCTCCATAAGTGAAAATTAAGCTTCGTTGTAGAAATAATCAAAGTTGGGTGATCATTTAAACTCAAATATATTGTAATTGCGTTGTTTCACTATGTAGATGCACAGAATTTGAGCAATAATAAAGCGGTTTTAGGACAGATACAACACTAAATATGAATTAATAAGAACTTTAAAAATCACGATTTTGACACAAGATGGATGCTATATTTTATTTTGAAGTAGGTCATGTGATCTCTTCATATAATGGTCACGTGATTTCTCCATATAGACGGTGTAATTATTATTTTAACTTTTATTTAAAAAACTACTGTATATATTTTGCTGAATTTTTTTTATATATTTTGTGGGATAATTTGAATATTGCCTAAAACTTTCGAAGCAATTTGTGAATTTTAAATCCGCTTAAAAATGTTTGAAAAATTAGGTCCCATAGGGTTTAATGTATTTAATTTTTTCAACCCGGGTTCAGTTCAAAACTACTTGGGTGATATTATTCATTTATATTCCCATAGGTCCCACAGACTGTCTAAACAACATACTAAAATTTCATTTTGATAAAGTCATTTTTACGGTAGTTATCGTGTTAACGGACAGACAGACAGACAGACAGAATGCACAAAGTCATAAACACTTTTCAACTACGTTGTAATGTGTCAAAAATTGGTTTGTATCATCTAATATATTTACTTTTTATATGAAATATTATGCAACTAATCTGTTAGCATTCTTATGGATCTAGTTAATTTTATTTACGAGAGAAAATACTTTTAGCTTTGTATTTTGAAGTCAAAGATTTCGTTAATAGTAATTCGCCAATAGTAATTCGCATATAGTTGCATTTTGATGAAGACTTTGCACGTGAGTATGAATAAGTTATTTTTCTGGACTAATAAGTTGCTAAAAAGCGACACATTTTAATTTACGTAGTAACAACACAATACCAAAACATTTGTCTGTTGTACTCCATTATTTTTTTGTGAAAGAGGTAACGTTATTGTATTGAGTAGCGAAAGTCATTTGTTGCTCAAAAATATTTTTTTTAAATAGTAAATGGGAGTGTATACTTTTCTTAAGGACAATTATTGAAAAGGTAGTTTACCGCTATTTTTAAAACTATATTACTAAACTACTACCGCCACTTTATTAACTTATTACTAAAACGTTCATAAAATTAAACTTCTTATTTACAGAGAAAGAAAACAAAATGTTTTAATCATAAACTATCTTTTTAAGTCTCCATTTTTTAAAACTTTTATTTACGCTAGTGAATATCACACTAATTAAAAACTTTTAGAGAAATAAAAATGTTACTCTAAGTTTCGTTAAATGTTAATATTCTTACTTTCAAAAAGATTTTCCTGTAAGTATATAAACCGTTAAATGTTTTGTTAAGTTTGCATGTTATATAGAAGGAAATATGAAACATTTCACGCCACGAAATTTTCGAGTGCAATAATTGCCTGGTAAAGTTGTATATATTAGCAACTTCTGAATGATTTAATGTTTTGAACCGTTAAAAGTAGTTTATTCTTTGTAAACTAGATTATTTTTCAACTTGCTACTTTCCTGACATACATATTACAAATTTGTTGAGAATGTATTATGATGGATTCGAAAATTATTTCTTTTAAGCATTACTCTGAACTGGAATTGAACGTTTTAGTTGTTGTGCCTGTGTATGTATCCACGAGTTTATAGACTCGATATCTTAGAAAAGAGTAAAGCGTTTAGAAAATAATTTGGTACACTTATTACAATCAGTAAATACTCGGCCGTCCTTTCGGTTGCTCAAGTCCTTGGATGAGTCGGACGGCTTGGGTCTTCAATCAGTAAATACTGGAACCCTATTGGTTTTAAATGAGATCGAATGTTCGGAAAACCCGTCCCTAATTTCAGTACGAATTTATGAAAAATAATGAATGAATTTATGAATAACAGGGCCACCAATAATGATAAATAAACAATCATTTAATTCGCACTGTTTCAATTGTTCATTTGAAAACAAGCGATACAACTTTAGAATGATTGCTAACAATTGCGAATGATTTTATTTAAAACATCCTATAATACGTACAAAACATATATTAAAAACTGCCAGAGCGCTTTCGGACTTATATACGCCCTTCATCAGTGGCTACATGAATAGTAAAAGCATGGAATGTTTATATATATATATAGCGACCAGTTTAAAGCAAATTTGCATAAAAATATAAAATGGTAAATGAACTTACTACAGAATAATACAAGAAATATGTAAGGAAATTATAAAATTTAGTTTAAACGCTTTCGAATTTTTAAAAAAATATTACAAGAAAAGAACTAATACAAATTTTGGAAAAACGTGAAGCTTGATTTTCCTGAGAATGACATCACAAATAACTATTAAGATGTTTGAATCGCATAAAGTCGAGGATAAGTCGCCAAGCATAACTTAAAATTTGAACGGGATCAAAATTACAAATCAACTGGCGATAAATATAAATAAACAGGGATTCATAAAGAAGAAGTTTTCCTTTTAGTTCGTTGAAGCAATCCATGTAGTAATCTTCTTTATGAATCCCTGTTTATTTATATTTACCGTGAATCAATTTGTAATTTTGATCCTGTTCAAATTTTCAGTTATGATTGGCGACTCATTATCGACTCTGCAATTCAAACTTCTTAATAATTATTTGTGACGTCATTCTCAGAAAAATCAAGCTTGACGTTTTTCCAAAATTTGTATTAGTTCTTTTCTTGTAATATTTTTTTTAAAAATTCGAAAGCGTTTAATCTGAATTTTATAATTTTCATGCATATTTCTTGTATTATTCTGTAGTAAGTTCATTTACCATTTTATATTTGTATGCAAATTTGCTTTAAACTGGTGGCTATATATATAAACATTTCATGTTTTTACTATTCATATAGTCACTAATGAAGTGCGTATGTACGCCCGAAAGCGCTGTGGCAGTTCTTATATATGTTTTGTACGTTTTTAAGGATGTTTTATATAAAAGACCTTCCGTTTTAAAGACGCTTTGTCCTTGATTTATTTATTGAATGCAGACGTGATACCAATTTTGATTATCATCTAATATGTTCGCTTTCAATATGCAGTATTGTGCAAAAAACCTGTTAACATTTATTATGGATCTAGTTGACTCCATTTACGAGAGAATATTCTTCTAGTTTTTAGTTTGATGTCAAATATTTCGCCAATAGTCATTTGCGAGATTTTCATTAACAGATAATTGAATTTAATGAAATTTTTACTTGTGAGTATAAATACGTTTTTTTCTTGCTTATCTGTTATCAAAAGCGTCATCTTTCAATTTACGTGGTATCAATTCCATTTTAAAAACGTTGGTCTATGATTCTTGTACTCCATTATTTCGCTGTGAAAGAAGTAAAGTCATTGCACTGTGTAGCAAAAGTCGTGTGTTTTCCACATAAGATTTTTTAAAATAGTAAATGGGTGTGTATACTTTCCTAAGGATAATTATTGGAAATATAATTTAACGCCATTTTCAAAACTATTTCGTTTTGTTAAAAAGTTCATTAAATTAAACTTCTAAATTTTCCGAAAAAGAAAACAGAAGTTTCTGTTTTTCAAAACTCTTATTTACGCTAGTGGATATCACACTAAATAGACACTTTAAGAGAGATAAATACTTTAATCTAAGTTTCAAAATATTGCCATTTTTACTTTCCTTATATGCATAATGTATAAGGAAAGTATTGTGACGGGGTCGAAAATTCGAATTCGAGTTTTCGACGGGAGAGCATGTTTCAAGCATCCCTGATCACGAATCAAACATTTTTGAAGTGATGTCTGTGTGTGTGAAAGTATGTGTGTGTGTGTGTGTGTGTGTGTGTGTGTGTGTGTGTCAGTGAGTCTGTGGAGACAATAACTGACGAACGAATGGACCGATTCGAACGAAATTTGGTACAAAAATTGCAATCCGTAAACACTGGAAATCTATTGTTTTTATACGCAATCGAATGTTCAGAACCCCTAAATTTTCCAGTGAAGATTTGAAAAAATCCTCAAAAAATCCAAAACCGCTAATAAAGTTACTCAAATAGACATTTCTTATGTAATTTTTCATTAGAAAACGATTGACATAAATTTTAGAACGCTAACATCAACCGTTCTCGAGATATTGCACATTTTTAAAAAAAATTATCAAAAAGTTATATAAAATAAAAAAATATATATTTCCTATTGATGAACATGTTCATTTTTCATATATAATACCATGCGATAAATTTGGTGACATTATTCTCGTGGATCTAGCTCGTTCCATTCATGAAAAAAGATACTTTGAGTAATACTTTTGTATTTGAACGCCAATAGTCATTTATCTGCTGTAAGAATAACTTATTTTTTCGTCCATAACGCTTGGCGAGATTTCGGCGACAAATTGGGCGGAATGTCGCCAACTTGGCGACATTTTTAATTGTTGCCAAATTAACAAAAATCTCGCCAAATTGATAAAAATGACGCTAAATCAATGAAAATGACGACTCATTGACGAAAATACAATATCTTGGAAAGAATATAAGTATCTACTATAAGAATAACATTTTTTTTAATTGTAAAAGTAGTAAATTCATTGCATTATATAAGAAAAGTCATGTGTTGGGCACATTAGATTTTTTACTTTCGAAAAGGTAGTTTCACATTTCCTGTAAGTATAGAAAACGTTAAATATTTTATTAAGTTTGCATGTTATATAGAATTGAAATATAAAACATCCCAGGTCACGAATTTTTCCAGCGTGATAGTTGCCTGTATGAGTTGATTGTATTAGCAACTTTTAAACAATTTGATGTTTAGAACGTTAGTAGTAGTTTATTTTTTGTAACTAGCTTTTTTTCAATTAATTTGTTTTGTAAGCAGTTCAAAGAAAATTACGAGTTACCCACATCTACACTAAAAAATCTGTTTGACCGTGTATATGTGTCAGTCCGTTCATGAATTTAAGATGAGAATTTAAAATAAGATTTAATATAAGAATTTAAAATTATATTTAAAATAAGAATTTAATATAAGATTTAAAATAAGAATTTAAAAAAAGATTGCAGATAAGAATTTTTTTAAATAAGATGTAAAATAAAAATTTTAAATAATATTTAAAATAAAAATAGAGGGGGCTATATCATTAATGGATGGTATTGATTGTGAGAAACCTTGTAAAGTTCTCAAAAGGGGATATGTTTCTAAATCCTAAAGTGGCTATGAGTGGCTACAGTTTTTTTCATACTCATAGACCCGGGTCGTCTGAGAATGTCGAAAACAAAGTCATAAAGTTTTTCGTCACCTCCGGAAAGATGCTGGTAAAAGGCAAAACAAAGCCGTTTTGCCTGTCTTCAGGGCGAGGAGATGGAAATCCCTGGTATTAAAGAGAGTGTGGTCTCAACCAGGGCCGATCCTAGCAGGTGTGCAGCGCGTGCACCGCACGCGGGCGGCCAAAACAAGGGGCGGCCACAGGCCGCATGTAGTTCTATCAATTAAGAAAAAAATTTTAAAACTTATAATAAGTCGAATAAATATGCTCAATTTTAAATAGCTATTGAAAAATCAAAATAAGTCCCATAGTTTAAGAAAAATAGAATGTTAGTGCACAGTGTGTTGGTCCATTGTTGGTCCTTCGTTTGATAGTAAAATTCGTGGCAGAGCCGGCAATACGGCATAGAAAAGGATACCGAATTTTAAATTTCTATCTAAACAAATAACCAAGGGGCATATTTTTGAGACGCCTAAGGATGTTTCGTTCCACTGTGCGGCAGCTTATTTATGTATACCACGGTCGGCACGCGGCTCGCAGATCAATGGTCAAAAGAAACTTTATTTTAGCGGTCTCCTTTGTAGATTAGAACTGAATTATTTCGGCAAAATTAACCCTTTCGCGACGGCGGCATTCCGGAACTGCGGCGGCCCAAAAGACGGAGCGCTTCTTCTTCGAACTGTTCCCAGGAGACTGCAATTTCATTGCGCTAAGCCTAACTCTCGAAAAAAATTCACTAAAAATCACCCGTTCAACACATCATTCTACTATTTTCAGGAATAAAGGAAATTCTTATTTTCTATTTGATGTATATTTTTCTTTCAAATTTTCTTTTATCAAAATATTAAAAATTTTAGCGTATTAAAAATGATAACTTACCTTGAATAAAATAGTTATCAGTTAATCAGGAGTGTATATAGATTTAAATCAGTTATCAGGAGTGTATACAGATTTAAATTTTGAAACTAATGCATCTAAAACGGGTTTCAATTTATTTAGTTTTTGGGCATTACTATCAAGAGTAAAATGAAGGTAACGTAATATTCTTGGCCTCTAACATTTTAACGAAAAAAATATTGATTTATTGGTAGAACATGGTCCCAAACAAGTAGCAAATTTTAAATTTCCGGTCGATGAGAGTGGCAGAAAATTTAGCTGTTCATATTATAACAAAACTTTAGTGAACGGGGAGAAAATAAATTGCGCGTGGCTCTGATATTACATAAAACTAAATCGTCTTTTTTGTTTTGCATGTAAATTGTTTGGTAAAGATAGTTCAACACAACTTGTAAGTACTGACTTTTCTGATTGTCGTCATTGTTTGGATTACCTTAATAAGCATGAAAATACTCTAAAACAAACTCTATAAGATCGTGGTGCGAAATAAAGACGAGGCTGGAAAAAAATTGTACTATTGACGCGGAACAACAAAATGTTTGCGATCGAGAGAAAAAGCGATGACCCGCCATCATTGAAAGAATGATTGCTGTAGTACAATTTTTAGCCAGTCAAAATTTGGCATTCAGAGGAACTAGTACGAAGCCGTATCATAGAGATAATGGTAATTTTTTAAAGGCAGTGGAGATGTCGACCAAATTTTATCCAGTTATTTCAGAACACCTTAATAATGTCAGTAAATACAAAGGTAACAAAACACGTAATCCACACTACGCACGGCAGTATTTTCAAAATGAAATAATTAATATTTTAGCCGAATCTATTCGTAATGAAGATAACACGCATTGTCAAAAGAGCCAAATATTACACTATAATTCTCGACTCTACACCAGATATTAGCCGCACAGAACAAATAATGTTTGTAATTAGATGTGTGAACACTACTGATGGTAAGATAGATATTTTAGAATTTTTTCTAGGATTTTTTCCAGTAACTAATACCACTGAAGAAGGTCTGTGCAATTTTCAATTAGAGAAGCTATTACCTAGTCTGCAGCTCGAAGTTAAAGATATACGGGGTCAGGGCTACGATAATGGATCGAACATGAAGGGGAAAAATATAGGGCTTCAAAAACGGATTCTCGATATCAATCCTGGAGCATTATACGTGCCGTATGCGGCTCATACATTAAATCTCGTCGTTAATGACGCTGCTAGCTCCAGTGGTGAAATTTCTGCTTTTTTATATGGTACAAGAGGTATATAATTACTTTTCTGCGTCCCCATATCGATGGGATTTACTAAAAAAACACGTGAAAAGTCTAACCTTAAAACCATTAAGTGAAACAAGGTTGGAAAGTCGTATCAATGCTATTAGACCTCTAAAACAAGACCTAAAAACATTATTACCGTATTAAATGCCTTAATTGAAGATACCACCAGAGACACGAAAACAAAAATGGGTGCTGAATCAATAATTAAAAGTCTTGAAACATTTAAATTTTTGTGTTCAATTTTAATTTGGCATGATTTATTATCAAGAATTGATATATTGAGTAAAATGCTTCAAAATCTTAAATTAAACATCGCGGAATGCATTGATGGCTTAGATAATCTTAAAAAGGGATTTAGTTTCCCAAAGATCTGACGATAATTTTAAAGTATTTGTCGATTTAGCAGCAACACTTGCTAGAGATTTAGGTATTGATCCCGAATTTCCCATGCCGAAGCTCAGGAAAAAGGTCCTTTTATTTGATTACGAGGACAGTGATGAACCAGTTTCAAATCCCTTCCAGCAATTTGAGACTGCTTTTTATTTTGCAATCCTTGATTACGCGATCTCTTCGGTAAATGAAAGAATTGCCTTATTATCTGAGTGATATTCAATATTCTGCTTTCTGTATGAGTTTCACAACATTTCTAATGATGATCTCATGAAAGCCTGCATGGACTTAGATATTAAGTTACAGGTACAGGAGGAAGGAAGTATTGTGAAAGATATAGACGGTATACAACTCTTTAATGAAATAACTTCATTTAAAGATATTTTTCCAGGTAAAAAACAGCCAATTGAGATATTACAAATTATAGTCAAAAATGATCCCATTCCCTGTTTTCCAAATTTTGCTCTAGCAATAAGAATTTTTTAACCTTACCTGCTTCTGTGGCTTCAGGTGAAAGAAGTTTCAGTAAATTAAAAATTATTAAACATTAGTTGAGAAATAATATGACACAACAAAGGATTTCAGATTTGGGCATCATCTCTATTGAATCCGAAATCTCTGAAAAAATTGATTTCACCGAAATTATTGACAAATTTGCTTCTCAGAAAGCCAGAAAAGTTATTTTATAGTTAATTATTAGGTAGTCTTTGTAGAAGGACTGATTTATATACTTTTCGTTTCACGAGATTTATGCTTTAGTACTTTTTTTTATTAGATTATATTTTCTGAGTAAATACTGTTGTTTTGCATTTCTAATTATAAAATGTCTATTTTTATTTCAAAGGTAATATTTTTGTTTGTTTATTATTTTGTTAAAGTATTTTGTCGCTATTATAATCTATTAGCTGGCCAAAAGATAAAGTTTTGCACTTCAAATTTTATTTGCATTTTTATTAATGTTTTACTTTTTACTCTTATGCAGGTAGATGAATTTATAACGTCAACGTTAAGTATTAGTCAAAATATGAAAAATTATCTAGAGGGGCGGCACATTAGGTCCTTGCACGCGGGCGGCCGACACCCTAGGATCGGCCCTGGTCTCAGCATCGGTGGATTGTGGGAAAAATTCCAGAGGGCTTATGCCAGGGTAATCCCATAATCAGGGTGGTATGGGACAATAGGAATGTATCGGCAAAAAGAACGCGGTCTAGAGGAGGCGCCCTACAGTCCCGAGAGAGAAAGGTCGCACTGACGGAGCTCGCGCAGCGAGCTGATGCTTGGATAAGCTAACATGCTTCGTACCAGTATTTAGGATCATCTAGGTATCTCGTACCAGTATGTAGTTAGCTAGGATAAGCTAACATGCCTCGTACTAGTATTGTTGTAAAGTCTTAGGTGCAGATGATGTTAATAAAGTCTGTCTTATAATTGCAAACTTGACTCTACTTTACCATGAATCAGCGGATCTATTCCTTTTAGTGTAGAACATAACGATTCGTACACCCACGCAAATCCGAAGGAAAATGAATCACGAAAGTAGCAGAGACCGATTAGTTTCTAATACTGATTTTCTATGAACGCGGCAACAATGATCGACTATCGTTTATATGTTACGACACGAGTACATTTTGTACGGGCATCGTATCAACACACGTTTCATTACAGTGACCTAACTCCAACTTCTTATTTTTCTGAAAAGCAAACATTCAAGAACGTCTAACGCTCCAGAATTTGTACATAGACACAAAAGTTAAATTGTAAGTACCACTTTTATTGAAAAATCTATATGACACTTTCCTGAATGAATGAACTAAATTATACTATTTCTACAAGGTAAAATATACCGAAAAATATACAGAAATAATTCACGCATTATTGGAAACACTTGTATAACTTATCGTACTTGATTAACCCAAGCGAAAACCAAGGTAAATACATAATATTATTACCAAGTTGAATGCCTTGGACCTTCGCGAGTTGCACGCAGTATTATAAAAATTAGTAGCCTTCGACGCCCAAGCAACTGTGATCTAACTAGGAAACTGTCGAAACATATGGGACAGATAAGTGTAACTCTTATTGAAAAAAATGATTCTATCTATAGAATCCGCAGCTTTGGTAAGCTAGAGCTGTGATTGGTCACAATAACTGAAGATCTGTTAGGCTATTCATTTTCAGGAAAATCATAACTTAAATGATAATGAGCTAACTCATAACAAATAGGTTACTATGACCTCACATTTTCCATGATGTGCATGAAAAATAACACATTTTGAATTATTTGCAATTAACCAGTGATAGTTTTTCATGCACATGCAAATATATGTCAAGATCAAATGTGTTGAAAACCCAGACCAACCGACTAACCCAAAGGTTTACAGCAGCAGTTTGTGCGGCCGGAAGACCAAATGTGCATGTTAGAAATTTTTGTTAGTATATAAATTGTAATATAATATTCTTGTCGATTGTGTCGTAGATATAAACCAAATATTGCTACAATTTGTTGTAATATATGGTATGTATAGTATGTAATCAGCGTAAAATATGAAATTAAAATATCTATGGATGTATACATTTTAGGAATTTTAAAATACAAAGAAGCTATTTCTAGCTAGACTTCTCAATTTCTCTCTCTCTCTCTCTCTCTCTCTCTCTCTCTCTCTCTCTGTCTGTCTGTCTTTATGTCTGTATGCTTGTGTACGGAAACATATATATGAAAAATATGGATATAAATATATACCTATAGAGTGCATAAGAAATAGAATTTGAATTCAGTGTAGAAATGCTCTGCTCACATTTGGTTTTTAGTACTGTGATTTCCTATTTTACACATGTAAATGTTTTCAAAACATCCAGAACGTCAATTTTATGTGTTTCCAACATTTATTGTTACTTTATATTTAAATTACTTAAGCGAAAAGTGCCCAACGTATACATAATTTTATGGAAACTTACTATCACTTTATATCCATGTATAATTCACTTGAATAATTTTGATTATCTTTTAAATGAAATCATAAAATTAATGATGAAACCTATCATCCAAAATACATGTATTCTTAATGGGAAGGCGGGTCCAACATTTATTTTAGGATCAAAGTTAAGTGTCAAATGATCGTTCTTTAGTGTCGACAGATAAAATTGATGTGCTAACTTATATAGCGTCAAATCCCTCTGCGCCCATTATTATATCCTACTCACTTTGTAATAGCGAAGTTTAATCCCAAGTTTCAATTTTAATGTTCTCGGAGAAATTAGGAAAAGCTTAATGTGTGTTTAGAAATAGAAAATATTATATGTAAAATTATTCATAAGATTTTTACTTTCCATTAATTTTATATAAAGTATAATTTTTTTCCGAACATTTTCAAATTCGATATTTTGAGGGTTAATCATATTTTAACACCTCCGGAAGCGTACATAACGGGAATCTAATGTACAGGCTGTTCAAAAGATCTTAATCAACAAAAATGCTATTTATAGTTAGAGGCTATCTCTCTTCTTTGACCCAGACCATATATATATATATATATATATATATATATATATATATATATATATATATATATATATATATATATAAATAAAAATTGAAAGATGTTAATCGAAAATCATGCATAAACTACTGTATGCTACTGTATGTACAAAAAACCCATCTCTAGCATATCTGTTACAAATGAGTAACTATAGACCAAGACTAAGGATAAAGATAGAAGGTAACATATCACTACAATGGAAAGGGGGATGAGAGGAATATAAGGATACAATCCACAATTAAAAGTATATATATATATATATATATATATATATATATATATATATATATATATATATATATATATACAGAGTGTCCCAAAAACATTGACCTCGGCTTTTATTCCTTAAATATTGATCTTAGACCTATATAATAAATTACAATGTTGAGTAAAAATGGTGCAAAATTTTATGAAATCGATAAAAGTTTTCAGGGCAGTAAATTTGAAGAATACGAAATTTAAATATTTATACGGTCCCACGTACAAAAACATTTCCAATGAGTAAAATGTGCTCCATACACTAATAAAGTGATGTAGAAAATTTTAGCATTTTATTATAAAAAGTCCCAAAGATATGTTTAAACAAATTTGGTGAGGAATTAATCACAAATTAAAATGCAAATGTTCACAGCAAGAGTGCAAATGACGCGACGCAGAAATGCATCATAGGCAAATAATATCTGCCTCTTATCTTTAATGGATCTTTGGCATGGATGGAAAACATTTTGAACAAGCTTTGTAATCTTTGTGAAAAGTTATTATTCTACACAGTGTAGATACTTTTGTACCAATAAATAGAAAATATTAGTATTTATGTAATAATCGATTTCTTTCGTAATTTGTATATGGCCCCTGAAACGCGATCTGCCGACATGATTTTCCCCTTTTGAGAACCCATGTCGATGCATCGAAAAGTGATTTATGTCAGCATTTTTTCCTTTTCATATCTTTGGGACTTTTTATGATAAAATGTTGAAATTTTGTACATCACCTTATTAGTGTCTGAGGCACATTTTACTCATTGGAAATGTTTTTGTATGGGGGCCGTAAAAAAATTTAAATTTTGTATTTCTTAAAACTTAATTCTCTTGAAAATTTTAATCAATTTCATTAAATTCTCCACCTTATTTTACGCAACTTTGTAATTTATTATATATGTCTAAGATCAATATTTAAGGAATAAAAGCCGAGGTTAATGTTTTGGGGACACCTTGCATATATATATATATATATCACGGTCGAGTTGAAAACAAGAAAGAAAGGTAAACATACGGGCTAGGTGCAATAAAATGGCCATTTAGAGATTGTGACCTCATTGAAGTCCCGGTTAATAGCCAGTTGCACGGTCGCGACACCACTTCCGGAAGCCTTCTCGCAATCGTAGTTAACCTCATATTGACCACGAATAACGAATATGAAAGATCCAATAGTCAAAAGTACCAAAGTATAAAATCTTAAAGTGAAAATTCAAATCCCCGTTACTCGAAAATTCTCCAAAAAATCAAAACTGCAATTCAAATATACCTTGTATATATACATTTACAACACCTTTAAAACATTGAAAACATATAAATAATAAAAGCGCTATTCGAAAATAAATTTCCGAGATATTATTAGAAATGGCATGGTGAGACATCAACGAATGATTAGAAACGAGGATATAAAGAAGAAGAAAGATCAATCATGCTTAAAGCATTGATTATGAAAATTTTGTTATATATTTTATGGAATAATTTGAATATTACCTAAAATTTTGGAAGCAATTTGTGATTTTTAAATCCGCTTAAAAAATGTTTGAAAGATTAGGTCCCATAGGGCTCAATGTATTTCATTTTTGCTATCCGGGTTCAATCCAAAACTTATTGGGTGATATTATTCATTTATATTCCCATAGGTCCTACAGACCGTCTGAACAACATTCTAAAATATCATTTTAATTAAGTTATTTTTACAGCAGTTATCGTGCTAACGGACAGACAGACAGACAGACAGAATGAACAAAGTTATAAACACTTTTCAACTTTGTTGTAAAGCGTTAAAAAAGCGAGATATGGCGTTCATTGAGATGGCAATCCAGAAGGGATACCCACGTTTTTTCCTAAATAGATAAGTATGCTCTGCATGTAAATATCAAGAGAGATATATCACTTGAACGAGATATTAGGTATTCTTAAATAATTTGAATAAACTGCAATGAAGTTGGCAACACAGGCTTACTGGGAAAACCGTATGAGGGAAATAGACCACAACAGTATCTACTCGCCTACGAAAGTAGAGAGGTGAAAATTGACTTTGAGTGGGCTGATCATTTAATAGATTTAGTAGTGGTAAATATAGTGTACGTGTTGTGAATATTTTTAATGTTTTTAATAATGATTGAAGTTGTGACAGTGTTAATTAAAACTTTAGGGTTATAGTACTGTTAATTTATATGTTTTGAAATGTATAATAGCGCTTTTATTATTTATATATTTTTAATGTTTTAAAGGTGTTGTAAATGTATATATACAAGGTATATTTGAATTGTAGTTTTTATTTTTTAGAGAATTTTCGAGTGACTCGAATTTGAATTTTCACTTTGAGGTATTATACTTTGGTACTTTTGACTAATGGATCTTTCATATTCGTTATTCGTGGTCACTATGAGGTTAACTACGGATACGTGCATGCTTCCGGGAGTGGTGACGCGACCACTCAGTCGGCTGTTAACCGGGACTTAAAGAGGTCACAATCCCTCATTGGCCATTTTATTGCTCCTTGCCCGTATGTTTATTTTCCTTTCTCGTTTTCATCTCGATCGTGAGGTTTTCAGGGTTATTGCCTTTTGATCTTATATATATATATATATATATATATATATATATATATATATATATATATATATATATATATATATATATATATATATATATATATATATATATATATATATATAAGGTTTTGTATTATATGGTGAAATTTATATTGGAATTCACATTTTGTATATGTTTTATTTCCTTTGTGTGATTTCCAAAAAAATAATTTAACATAAAAGTGTTAGGAGTGAATGAAATGTACAATAGTTTAAAATATATTACCTATGTAAGATAAATACGTACAATAAAATTTTATATGTTTCTTTAATTCTAAATTTGTTGAAAATGTACAACCAATTTATTAAATATAAGGTGATGGTCGTCTCTCCTCGGAAAAAATTCTACATGCGCCAATTATATGAAAGAGTGCACTGAAACGTGCCACTTTAAGCAAATAAAAGGTAATAATTTTCAAAATGCTACATATATATTCGCAAAATTTTTTAAAGATTATAATGTATATTTAAGTGATTATTTAAATTATATTTTAAACAAGGGGGGGCTCAGCTTTTTAGCCTCAATGAACGCTACACCACTGATACACACACGTACACACACACACACACACACACACACACATATATATATATATATATATAAATTCCCAAAAAGGACAAGTAACAATGTACTCGTAAATTTCTAGAAGAGTGACAGGAGTAACGGCCGGGGGGTGTTGCGACCCCCAAGACTCCGGTTAAAGCTTTTTTTCCGCCATGGCAAACGTTCCCGGTAGCCGACACTCCCTACCCTATTTACTTCGTGACTCTTAAAGAACCGTAAAAATTACATACATACATATACACTTTCAATAATATGTATATGTTTAAAAGTTTACTATTCTACGTTAAATCAAACCAAAAAGCACACTATAAAAATGTTTAACAATTAATTTAAAATACTAAAGTATGAAATTACTCTCTCTCTCTCTCTTCACTCGTGCCTATTTAAAACTTTAAAATCAATATATTCATGACTATTAAAATCCAAGTCTGAGTGGTTATTTTAAAAAATGGATATAAGACCCATTAGCTACATTATCGCCATATAAATATTGATGTATGAAATTTCTTCACTCGTGCTTATTTAATCCTTTAAAAACTATATATTCAAAACTTATGTTTGAAACCCAAATCAGAGTGGTTGTTTTTTAAAAATTGGATAGAAGACCTATTGGCAACATTATCGCCAAATAAATCCTAATGTATGAAATTAAGTCACTCGTGGTTATTTTAATACTTTAAAATCAATATATTCAAGACTAATGAAATCCAAGTCAGAGTGGTTAATTTTAAAAATTGGATACATGACCTATTGGCAAAATTATCACCATATAAATACTAATGTATGAAATTACTTCACTCGTGATTATTTAATACTTTAAAATCAATATATTCAAGACTAATAACATCGAAGTCAGAGAGGTTATTTTTAAATATTGGATACAGGACCTATCGACAATATTATCACTATATAAATATATAAATACATAAACACATAAAAACGCTATAGTCCAGACACTTCCCAATACACCTTCCCATGGAACAACAGGTAACCTATTGATGTTATACCATTTTCACGTATAATCTCCCTTATGCTGAAATGAATATTAAAAGATCGCCCGATATTTCAGAAAACCCCTATAATCACGTAAATGCAGTCTGGATATAGCTTGAAATGTGTCTACAAAAAGTAGCTCCGGCCATAGAATACCTATGTTTAGCCATCTGTTTATGATCCTCAATTTCGCACCAACCACGTCACCTACTGCGTATAACAATACCGCCACTAGGAGATATCTGAAAAGCCGTATGTTGTTATTATTCCAAAATATCTCTTTCTAATCACGGCTGCAGTTAAACCATTATAATTGGAAACCAATCTAATCAGAAAAGCGGGTGGATAACCCTCCTTGATAGCCTCTTTCAGAAAACGGCAATCACAAATGTATCTATCGTTATTAGTAAAATTCAACAACTTATGTCGTTTCATTTGATTTATAATCAGATTTTTTAATATGTTTCGGTGTAAATGAGTTGTCCATGACGTCAAATATTTGATATCGAATTTAAAGGTGCTACGTTTATCGTACATACGATAACAATGAAAGGTTGTAGGCTTCTTTATAGTGAGATCCAAATAATCCAGACTATTATCCTCATTACACGCTGTTTCTATTAAATTTAAACCTGGAGGATAAAAGTCAAACTTCATTGTATAACTACAATCTTCAACTCCGCATAGGAGATCGTCCACGTAACGAAGGTAGTCTGCGCCGAACGCACACTGCTGTGCAAAGGTTTTGTCAGCAAGGATTGCTGAATAGAACTCATTGGCGGAATAAATGCTATGGATGGCCAAGGTGCTCAAATGGGAGACAATATCGGATGATATGTGCGGCAGACCCGAACTGGTCCAAGTTTATCATTGCCCGCCGTCCAACGTGCTACAGCCTCTTCCATACCACCTGTGGTACCTTCCGCCATCTCACGGGGCTTGGCTGAGGTGGGGTTACGCTCACGGAGGCCTTTAAGACGTCTTCCCTTAACCACAGCATCGACAGAGTCCTTTGGAGTGGTGTCCTAGCCGAGCATCATGGCTGCCAGCAGACTGACATCGCATAGTGTTCAGCGACGAATCAAGCTTCAGTCTTTCAGCAGATGGGCACCAGTTCATCAGTTACGTGTGTGGAGGCGCCAAGGCCGGGAGTCCCAATCATCCTTTGTTTTACACAGGCGCACAGCTATTACCCCTGGTGTGATGGTGTGGGATGCTATATCTTACGACAGCGGGTCGCCCCTAGTCATCCTGCGTACAACTTTAAAAGCTCAACGACATGTTTATGAAAACCTGCGACTGCTTGCTTTACCCTTCATGGCACGTCATTCTGGGGGCTATTTTCAATCAAGATAATGCCACACCACATATGGCTTGCATATCTGTGGATTGTCTCCGTGCTGTTGATACTGTTCCTTGACCAGCAAGGCCACCAGACCTTTCGACATCCAAGCATGTATGGGACATGCTAGATGATTCGGGCACCCAGAAAACTAGCAGATCTGGAGCAACAATTGAGGAATGCCTGGAAGAATGTATCACAGGATGACATTAGGAAACTTTATCACTCCTTACCTAGACGTATACAAGCATGCATTGCTCATAAGGGGGGTTCACCAGTTACTGATTTGAAAATTCAAAGTGCAATTGTAACCATTCATGGGTCCTGCGGCCTTGATTTTTTAATCATTTCTTTACCTGTATGAATTTACCTGTATGATGTATGAGCTGTATGCATATTTAATTTCAATAAAAACAATCACTTTCTTCATGGTGCTTCGTTTTTTTTTTTGCAAAATAGTGTATAAACATAACTCTCAAAAACAAAATTAAATTTCTATGTTTTTATTGAAAACACGTGTTTTTATTTTTGCGTGTGTGCAATTTGTATACTTGAAATAAAAAAAAAATACTAGAAATAAAACTCATATAGTATAACGCATGCAGTTTTATACGATTGGAATATGTAAATATGGAAAATTATGTGTAAAATTTTGTGCTATCATCTTGCTTTATGAATAAAAATTTAGAAATAAACATCGTAATCATCGTATATTAGACGTCTAGATTTCGAAGAGATTTATTTTAAAAACATGCTTTCCGTATCCTTTGAAACAATTTTTATAATATTTTAAACATTTTTATACTTCGCCTTTTGTAAATATAATAACCCCTTTACTTTCTGAAAATATTATACCGTTTTACCTTTTGCAAATATAAAACCTAACGTTTGCAAATCAAACATTTTACACTTCAAAGCATTTATTTCATTCAAAAGTACTTGGTCTTTCCAAAATCAATACAGAATGATATGAAATTGTAGTGTTGGTCTGACAAACTCGTTGTCATCACATCAAAGTTACAGGGACGCCTTGTCAATATTGACGATCAGCGTTGTCCTTTTATCTAAAACTGTCTGTCAATATGGATTATTATTTCTTTGCTTGTTGTGTTAAAGGGAGATTTTATCATACTTTTCACATATTAAATATATTTATTAGTGTTAGTACCAGATACGAAAAAGTGAAAGTTAATGAATACTTATATATCTGACATGGTAATTTTGCTGTAAATGTTTAAATTAACTACCACTTTGTCTCATTTGCCGAAACTGCGTATAGATGGCGTTGGTCCTTTTCGCCATTTATACAAGTTAAAGCTGCCATATGTAAGGAATCAAAATGTATGTGTGTTTGTGTTGATGTTATATAATGTGGTGTAATTGTTATTAAAAATGTGTGTATAGTAATTCCTCATCATGCTTACTTCCTAGCTCGATCTGTATCCGAACCATAAATGGAATCATATTTATACTTGTTGGATTAAAAAATTCTAATAAAAATGTATTTATTTTTTAAATATTCATTTGAGGGAGTGCTTTACATCAAAACATTCGAAATGTGTAGTGATAGAAAAACATGCTTCTCGATGATACATACGCTACACAATTGTGACAAATATAAATCGTTTGATGGGAAAGGACATTTTCAATTTGATATATTAGTTAATATACGAAAATCATTTCAAAACGTTCGATTGTCTGAATAAATATGAAACACAGTATTTCAATTGTAAGAGTTGAAATTTTTTTCATCAAAAAAAGTCGAATGTTTTTTAAATACAAACATATTGGTGGGGGGTGTTTCCCTACAAAGCGTTCAAATCAGGAAATGATAGAAAAACTTACTTTGTGATTTTGGGTACCCACAAGTACGAATGTTTTGGAAAAATGCTGCAAGTTTTCTAATGAATAGTAGTCCCATGTATCGAAATAGGTATTTTCATATTCGGCCCAACTTCAACGTTTTTTTTATTTGTATGTACCATTTTTATTTGGATGCAAGAACAAGCAACTTTGGACAGTGGAACCTTTAATCCATTATTTGAAAGGGATGCTTAAAAATTCCTTTTGTTAGTATTATCGAAAATGTACCATTTACCGGACCACCAAGTTTACAATTCACTGGACCAACCAGTGTACCATTCAGTGGATCACCTAGTTTATCATTCACTGGACCACCCAGTATACCAGTCATTGGACCACCCAGTTTACCATTCACTGGACTACCCAGTTAAAGCAATATGTTCCCCAAAAATCTATCCCAGTTGGTATAAAAATTTTGTTTTCTGCGATTTTGTGAAATAATTCTACACATTATTATATATCAGAGAAAAGGCACTTTTCCTCACATTCAAAATCATGGGAAATCAATTACTGTAGGAGAAGCATCAGCACTAGGATTTTGCGATTACTATGTGTACTCTGATTGCTGTTTTACAATATTAATGTTCACGTCTGTCTTGTATTTTTAAAGTATAGGTTTTACTGGTACAATAATGCGAAGCATAATTCCTACCGGAACGCAGTTAGTAATATAATGGAGATGGAGAATGATGATAGAGAAATTATGATCAAACACCTAAATGGGAAATATCCTGTCTTTTAGTCAACGATCTGCATGACATATGCCCAAATTGACAAACATCAAGAACTAAGCAAGGTGCAGGAAATATGAATGTAGTAAATAAACAGAATGTAAGACGTTTAATTAAGCAGATTGCAACGATTTTGTGCATCACAAGTCGCAGATATTGTTTCAAGCAAATTCAAATTGCATAACATTTTCAAGAGATTTTAATAATAAAGTTAGAGTATCTTTAAATAATAAAGTTAGAGTATCTTTATTATATTCATGTATTACATTAATTCAGCTGATTGATTCTCCGTAATATTTCTCTCAGGTTTTAGAAGCATATGTGTGTATATATATATATATATATATATAGACACCTTCTTTTCCCTAAAACAAACACAAGTAATCCTCTCAAGTTGTCATCATGTATAAAAAGCTCACGTACTCCAGAACAAAAGATTATCGTCAATGAAATTTTCTTAAATCAGAAAATATATATATTTTGGTGTCTGTAAATATAGAGAATCAATATATGAAATTTTATGGGATTAAAAAAGCTGCTAAAATATGAAAAAGTTTTTCCTTCAATACAATTATTCGAAAATGTATAAACGCTACTAGCTGTTAATTAATATATAGACTACCAGTAGCCGGTACTTTTCTTTATCAAGGCTCATTGTGTTTATAATTATACGGATAATTGGAACAAGCAGAATATTAATCCGTTGAAACTAATCACAAAATGTTGGAAAAGTATAACTGTTAATCATAATCCTTACTGAAATGTTGAAGATTATGTACCCATATACGACTTATTGCCATTATTTATAGTAACCCTCTATCAACTCAACCAAGCCATTAATGAAGAATTACTAACGGTTGCAGTTGAACCATAAAAGGTTGAGATCATTCTGTTCAAAAATTCAACCAAATAACCTTTAGTCTTTGGCTCGGTCAAAAACCGTTTATCCTGTTCATATCTGTCTCTACTACGAGATTTTAACAGTTTGTTTCTTGACAATTGATTCAAAATGATATTTCGAAATACCGCACGACTAGAAAAAGTATTCCATGATGTAACGAAGTTAACTTCGAATTTAATGTCTGTTCGTTTGTCATAAAAGCGATAAGTTGTGTTTTCATCATTTGACTCGATACAGACATCCAAAAAATTCAAGTTCCCGTCGTCATTCATTGGTGTTTCATCTAATTTTGGGGAATTCGGATAAAATCCAAAATCCATATCATAATTATGTTCTTTTGTACCCAAAATTATGTCGTCAACATATCTTAGATAAAGCATTTCATTCAGCAAATGGGTTCCCGTCTCATAACAATCGAGATATATATCTGCTAATGCCGAAGAGCAATTGCCTCCCATAGGTATACCGCTTATTTGTTTGTAATACTCCTTTTACATATACAGTACAGTTTCTTTCAAAACCAGTCCCACAATTTCCCTATATTTACTTATATCAATAAAGTTCTGTAAATTGTATTTTTGGTATATTTCCTTTATAATCTGAAACAGAACTTTAAACATAATATTATTAAGTAAATCACAGAAGTCGTAACTTCTGTAATGTAATTTTTCAGGTACTTTTTTATTGTATTTACCGCTTTCATGCTGTTATATATGAGATGTGCTCCATTTTTCTTAATAATTGAAAGAACCCTTTTCAATATACTTAACAAACGTTTCTTAGCAGTTTTCAAATACGTTTTATTGCGGATAGTTGCAGGTTTACATTTAACTGAAACTTTATGCAGTTTTGGAATTGAAACCAAATACGGAAATTTGACATTTAACAGCTGATACTTTACAATCAATCTTTTTATATAAAGCACTTATTCGACTAATAAACTCTACCCTAGGCTGAATCAAACGTTTATGCATAGATCCTTCTAAATAACAATCTTTTAGTTTATCCGTATATATAACTGTTTACATGTAAATGCGTAATTAGAAACCATTTTATCCACATATGATATTAAAAAATCCTCCTGTAATATTTCCAATTCCTTTTCTACAGTTTCAATTCTAAGTATCGATTGGTTATCTCTTCTATGCGAATATTTAATAAGATGTTATGTTTCCATTCGTCAAATATTTCGGTTGGTAAACTGTATTTTGCTGCAACTTTATATATAAAATTATCGATGTCAGTTTCAATTGACGTCATTTCATTTGTATACACTTGATCCCGATATTTAGTTCACAATTCTGGAATATTCTTTAATGGTCTGGATTTTATAACATTCAAGTCACCCGAATATGAATAAGTATGAATAAGTACAATAAAAATATTAGAGACCGGCAAAATCAATGTTAATGCTATGACAGCTCGGTCGGGCGTCATCCTACGACCCTAAGCTGAATACTGTTAGAAATTATTTTAAGCCTATCGAGTAAGAAAGTGAGAAAAATAGAAAAATCGTAATGGATGTAAATTTTTTAACAAATGATGGAAAGTTGAGTGTGAATACGTGCAGTAATGAATCTGGTAAAAATAATATAGATTCGAAAATTGATTCGGGAGTAATAAGGATAAATATTACACCTGTCACTAAAATAATGGAAAATTTCAGAAGTCTGCAAGTCAAAACGATGTAAATAATGTCCACGATCAAATCCAAAACAGATTACGAATAAATACAATAACCGGGTATTTTGTAAGGTGTTTAACTGTATTTATAGTAATAGATGCAAAATATGCAACTTAATATACATCGGACAAACTGAAAATATTTTACATTTACGCATAAATCTGCATTGAAGCCAGATTTGCAAGTTGATGGAAAATTGAATATGGAAACAACAATGGAAATAAGTCACTTTGCTGACCATGGAACTGAAAATATGATTTCAATAGTTGATATGCTAATAGATCCCAGCCACAGGCTTTGGTGTGAATATAGACATATATATAGATTAAATACTATTTACCCGTATGGATTAAACACTGTGAAATATAATAGAATTTATGACAAAGAACATTGTGAAAAATTGAATGTTGAGACTGTCGGAAATACAAAAATCGAAATAACAGCTACACGTCATAAGAGAGCGGGAAGAAAAAAACAAATTGGATTGAAGGAAACCTTAATAAGATATTTATAAAAAATAACGCATATGTTGATTTCTTACCATTAAAATGGATAAAAAATATGGTATACGGTTTTAGATTAAAGTTTTTGGTAAAAATATGGAAAGCACTGGATGATGATGCTGATGAATATAAAAATACAGGGAAGAAATATATTCCATTAGTAGGATTTTAAACAAACATAATTCTCTAACGCCGATTCAGAACATCAGGGTTATATTGTCGTATAAATATAGTCCTTCATTCTGCAGAATTTAATTCAATTATAACAAGATAGGTCAAAACTTGAAAGAAAATGAAATGGACGATTGTAAATGTAACTTAAACCAAGCTTTCCAGAACATTCATGCACACATAGTTAAGGGTGACTTGAATTTAATAAAATTCAGACCATTAAAGAAGATTCTAGAATTGAGAGCTAAATATCGGGATCAAGTGTATACAAATGAAATTGCGTCAATTGAAACTGACAGCGATAACTTTATACATAGAGTTGCAGTAAAATACAGTTTACCAACCGAAATATTTCACGAATGGAAACATAACATCTTGGGGAGTATTAAATATTGGCATAGAAGTGATAACCAATCGATACTTAGAATTGGAAATGTAGAAAAGGAATTGGAAATATTACAGGAGGATTTTGTAATATCATATGTGGAAAAAGTGGTTTCTATTTAAGCATTTACATGTAAAAAGTTATATACGGATAAACTAAAATATTGTTATTTGGATGGATCTATGTATAAACGTTTGATTCAGCCTAAGGTAGAGATTATTAGTCGAATGAGTGCTTTATATTAAAAGATTGGTTATAAAGTATCAGCTGTTAAATGTTAAATTTCCGTATTTGGTTTTAATTCCAAAACTGCAAAAAGTTCCAGTTAAATTTAGACCTGCCACTTTCGGCAATATAACGTATTTGGCAACAGCTAAGAAACGTTTGTTAAATATATTGAAAAGGGTTCTTTTAATTATTGATATAAGATTATTAATGATTGATATTGATTTAATTATTGATATAACTTTATTGATATAAGCAAATATAGGGCAATTGCAGGATTAGTTTCGAACGAAACTGTACTGTGTAATGGAAAGGAGTATTACAAACAAAAAAGAGTTGCTCTTCAATAGCAGACATATATATCGATTGCTACATGATGGGAACCCATTTGCTGAATGAAATTCTTTATCTGAGATACATTGACGACATAATATTGGGTACAAAAAAAACTAATTATGATATGGATTTTGGATTTTATCAGAAGTCCTTAAAATGATAAGAAACACCAATGAATGACGACCGGAGCTTGAATTTTTTGGATGTCTGTATCGAGTCAAATGATGAAAAAATTACTTATCGCTTTTATGACAAATGAACAGATTTTAAATTTGAAGTTAACTTCGTTGCATCATGAGATACTTGTTTGAGTTGTGCGGGCTTTCGAAATATCATTTTGAATCAATTGTCAAGAAACAAACTGTTAAAATCTCGTAGTAGAGAGAGATATGAACAGGAAAAATGGTTCTTGACCGAGGCAAAATCTAAAGGTGATCCGATTGTATTTTTGAACAGAATGATTTCAACCTTTTATGGTTTAACTGCAACCATTAGTAATTCTTGATTAATGGCTTGGTTGAGTGGATGGAGGGTTACTATAAATAATAGCAGTGAGTCGTATATGGGATACGCAATTTTCAACGGTTTAGTAGGGATTATGCTTAATAGTTATACTTTTCCAACACTTTGTGATTAGTTTTATCGGATTAATGGTCTGCTTGTTTCAATCATCCGTATAATTATAGGCACAACGGGCCTAGATAAAGAAAAGTACCGACTTTTAGGTGTGTGGCCATGGCGTAAAACATGCTCAACTGGGGCTAGGGGGTCAAAACTCCCCTTGGCCATCTCTTGGTACTATACATTTTCTTGTTCTCTTTCTTGGGTTTCTTTATGATTTATCAGGTTTGAAACTTACCATTTGGAAATTATGTATAAACTCACTGACAATGAAAGTTGCACACCAAGAAGGAAGCATAGGTGAACCTGAAATTTTATTGATGGAAAGATACAGATTGATGATATACATGATCACAAAAATAGCGTAGCAGAACACGAACTATGGTACACATTCCGATCATCCTCAATAGCGCTTCGCACAGCCTCGTACTGCGATACAAGTAGCAATACGGTTCGGCATGGTGTCTAACAGACGCCTGATGTTGTTCTGTGGCAGACGAGTCCGCACCTGTGAGGCGTCCAAATACTGAAGATTACGGCAACGATGAGGCAGCTGGAGTTTCAACTGGTTCCACGCATGCTCGATAGGAGACAAATCTGGGAAGCGGGCAGCCCATGGATGTGTCTAGAGATGACTCATGCCTGGGTGACCCGAGCCGTATGCGGCCGGGCATTATTCTGCTGTAATTGCGCCAGCAACTAATGGCAGCCCATGGGACCGTATAATCTCATCCACGTACCGTTGGTCCGTCAATGTTCCAGGTACCACTACTAGAGCGAATTGGCTGCCATAGGCTATGGATCCCCAAATTATGATGCCTGCAGTAGGGCTGGTGTGGCGCTCGATAACGAGGTTGGGATTGTGGCGTAGTTCAGGGGACCTCCACACCCGGACACGATGATCATCGGTCATCAAACCGAAACGGCACTCATCACTAAACACGGCACATCGCCAGTGTGTGGCGTTTCGTGTTGCTCTGGTCCGGCACCACTGTAACCTGAGCCGCCGATGTCCTGTGTTAAAGGGCAGCACACGTAAGGGATGCTGAACACTGGTGTCCTGGCGTTATTCCACGTACGGATAGCAATATTCCGGTACAAAAATCCTCCTTCTCGCAGGCCGATTATGCGTCTCAGTTTGATGTTTGTAGTTTGTTTATAAGACGCCCACTGATGATGAAGATGCATAGTAACTCCAATAGAACAGTTTTCAACTCATGGAAACCGGTATCATACTTGTCTGGCACTTCCACAGTCCTCTATTTACTATCCTCGCATAATCGTTGCGGAGCCCAGGCATGCCCAATCACTCTGCATTTCAATCAATTGCATGTTCTACCCTATTTTCCATGTCTCTTACGTTTCATTCAAGTCTGACAATTTCTTCATGGTGTTGCAATTTTCATTAACATGAGTGTATGGCTTGTTTACATTTAATAATGTATTGCATTTTGTCCTTTTTCATAACTATCTTAAACATGGGAATGCTGTTTAGATCCTAGCGATTGCAGTTCCACAAAGACATATTAATAGCTCTATGCTCATAAATCGTTATCTTTATTTTTAGGAAAACATACTACTTTGTTCTCACGCTTCACATCATTCTTTACCCACTATAATCTAATCTTTACCCACTCTAATCACAAATCTAATCTTCAGTTAATACCTAATGAATAACAAGCAACCTTCCAGAATAGTAAATTATCTTGATATCACGATTTATAAACGAAACAACTCAATAAATGCCACTATTTATTACAAGAGACTTCAGTTTTAATTTAATGTAAAACTCTTTCCTCACTCTATACACACACACACACACACACACACACACACACACACATATACACACACACACACACACACATATATATATATATATATATATATATATATATATATATATGGTAAAATGTAATATAAAATGTTATATATGTTCCTAATATAGTATATTATACTTGTAACGTTTGATAAAAGTATTACAAGTTTCGTAATATTCAATATCGAATATAGTTATGCCACCATCATTCATTTGGGGAATAAAAATATACACATCGCAAAAACGTATAATTAACCTAGGCATGTGTCAAATTTAGGAACGGTAGAATTTTTTAATTTTCAAGTTTTTTAGATAAATTAATTGCGAAACGACGATAAAAAATACTAACCAGACATCAAAATATTTTTACCTGGGAGAATGAACCGATTAATTAGAATTTCGAAAACAATTCTCCATTAGTTTTAAACATTGCTTTGTTGCACGCGTCAAACAATGTAAAAAATATAAAAATATTTATTAGAAAGTAGATTTGGGGTACTTTAAATCAGCCTTTCAATGTTTAAAAAAATAATCAGTCGGTTTTTGTCATAAATCCTTAATATGATGGATAATTATTAAGGATGTTTGAAAATATATTCTTTTAGAAACATTTTAAAATAATGAAATACATGATTATATAGCTCAAGGTAATTTTTTTAAATATTGAAATAGTGTTAGCTTGAAAATATATCTTCATAATTCAAGTGTGTCCTTGAAGAAACATTTGCAATGTAGATACGAAAGCAATTAGTACATACAGAGGGCCTAATATTTAGAACAAATTAAAGATAAATTAAAGGAGAAATAAAATTTTTAATTGATATAGTAATCTAATTTTTATGAAGTTATTTCATTCACTAGTGGTCTCTGCACCCTATTCCCTGCACTTTTCAAACCTGGTAATTCCCTTTGTGAGTCGGGGTACTTCACCCAAAGCCCGCTGGTATTCGTTGAGAGCATCACGCGCACTTAACAAAAGCGCATGGAGTTATTCCATGTCATTTGCTACGCAGACATAATACGCTGTGTCAGGGGCTTCATTTCGTTATTTGTTGCAGTGCACTTAATCGTGTGGATCACTTCTCGCTCTCTTATCAATAAAAGCTTTGTCTTTTATTCTCTGACAATCAGCAACATCCGGAAATCGGTTTGCGATATTTTTCCATTCTACCCGCGTAGCGGACACACGTGTACACCTAGTCTTCATGCCTTAGGTTTACCAACACCCAGAGCTCAAGGTTTTTGCCCCCTTTTCATTGCCATTCACTAACCGCCGGAGTTAATTTCTCCAGTTCTGTACGCAGGTTCTGTACGCAGGTAACACGTCCGTTGCAGCTCCTCTTCCCCTAGTTTGTTAAATCTTTTCAACCCACCGGATCTCACTTTGTGAGCTTTTATATTCCGCCCGCAAATGTGTAACTGTGTGAAATAATAATTACATTTTAGTCGCAATTGTTTCGACAAAAATACTTTCGAAAAACGCTCTCTTTGATTATAAGAATCAACAATAAGGAATACCGTTATCTACATTTCTTCAAGTACACTAACTAAAGCTGCAGTCTACTGTTTCTTGAGGTAACGGTGACGTTTTTGCCACCAACTACTCATAGAGAAGTTGGAAATCGGTTTGAGTAATGAAAGCTATGACCATATTGAAGAAAATTTTTCACTGCCAGAAGTGTATAAAAAATAGAATATCTCATAAACTAATTCGACATTTAAAAAAAAGCTCAATCTTCTGAAAAAATTCAACTATGGAGGCACAATTTTGTGATCTTGCTATTGTTCAGCATGTAATATCTCGATATCTAAATCACAAGTGGTTTATTTCAAGGTATTCCTCTAACATTTTTCTACAAATAGATTCATTTTCATGTTTTGTTTGCTATAGTTTTTGTGGTACGAAGAAGGAAAACTCCAGGGAAGTGACATTTTTCAAACAGTGGTGGTGGCGTCAGCTAATTTTTTTTAATATAGATATTACTTAATTTTTACTACAGTCGTGTCTTTTCCAACCCGAGAGTTAGAATAGAACTAATAGATTGGGTAATAAATTATTTATTTAATAATAGTATTCGTCACATTATATGCAACTGATTTCTTTATCCTATGGGGCAGCAAGGTGCAAATACTTTCAATTTCTTGCTCTGAGTGGGTATCCATTTAAAAGAGAAGAGTTATAAATGAATGTAAGTAAATTATAAGTTTCATCTTCATAAAAAATATAAGGTAAATTCAGGAAGTTAATTTCCGAATTTCTGTTAGCTTCTGTAAGTTTTTAATTTCATCTTCATGAAAAATGTAAGGTATATTTAGAAATTTAATTTTCTTGTTCTGATTGGATATCCATTTAAAAAATAAAAGTTATATATGAATGTAAGTAAATTTTGTCTTTCATCTACATGAAAAATATAATTTAAATACATAAAATTAATTTCCATTGTAAAATATTATTTCATTCATAGCGAATGATGCTTCAGAATTACAATTTTCAATATACTTTCTCACTATTAGATTAGACATTTCTGGAGCTAAAGATGTAATATAAATATGTAGATAACATGTAAGTACATATTAGCTTTTATTTTCACATACTAGTTAGTTTAAATTCAGAAAGTTAATTTTTACTGTGAAATACTACCGCGTTCATAACGAAAAGTGTATGAGAAGCATAATTTTCAACTTATAACTTTCCCTGCAATACATGGTGATGTATAGGGAAAGTATTGGAATCATACCGAAAATCACAATTCGAGTTTTCGACGGATCTACACGTTTCGGGACTTCTAGAGTACGATAAAACCATTTTTAGCGTGACGTCTGTGTGTGTGTCTGTGTGTCTTCTGTCTGTCTGTTCAGATTTTGTACCCACTCTAACTGAAAAACTAATTGCCCGAATTTTTCTTAAAATTTGGTAGGTAATTCACTTGTGGGCGAATCTGGTGCTGATTAGTTTTGGGTACGATTCGGGATAAAAGAACCCGCCTTTTTTTGCGAAATGGCCCGCAAAAGCCTGTATCCCCTCTACCTGAAAAACTAATGGACCGAATTTCACAAAATTCGGTAGATAAGTCGCTTGTGGGTTACCCTGGTGCTGATTAGATTTTGGTACGAGTCGGAAAAAATAACCTGCCTTGTTTTGCAACATGTCCAGCGAAAATCATCAAAATCTAAAATAAAAATTACGAAGGCTCAAATATTTCCTTTAAATGCTTGTTTTATACGTAATTTTTAACGAAGAAAATAATAAGATTCACCCCATTACACTAGGACTAGCCGTTCTCGAGATATTTTAGTTGCTTCGTGTTTTGCTACGCCACCTTTGAAAATAAGTCCAGTTACCAAATGAGAACGAACATTGAATTAAAAGTGGATTAAATTGAATTAAAATAAAGAGACCGTGAGTATAAGTCTGCAGGGAAAGTCATGTGCTGCCCAGCCCACATCAATTTTTTTTTTACTGTTAGATGTGAATTGTCTGAAACTAAATTTGATATGTAAATAGACATGCAAATAGAAAATAGATTCTTTGTAAATAAATTTTTGATTTTATCTTGCTCAATAAGTCAATTTAAATTCAAAAAGAGATATTTTACTGCAAACTAATCTTTTATTCACAGAGAATAGTGCATGAGAATTACACTTTTCAACACACTAATCCACTTTCAGATTGGGTTTCGCTGGTGCTAAATATATATGGTTTTTCTTATTAACAAGCTCGTCATTAATTCATCCAAGCACCCCAGAACACCTCTAAGCAATAATGTCAATAAAATGAGATCAACAAGAATTGAGACAGCGCAGTAATACGTAGACTAAAAATAAATGGCCATGTGGATATCTGGCGCCGTGAATGCGAAAGACGATATTCCACAGAGAAATAAACAAAATAGGAGATTTTATCAGCTTTAGTTCCAATCGAAAATTGTTTTATCCGAAAACAGAATACTCATCGGAAGTTTGAAATCTTTACAAAGCTTTAGCGGAAATAAGGCACTTGAAATAAAATAGCATACTTAGAAGTTCAGCAATGACAATTATAAAAACTTCTTTACTTTTTATTTACTTTTTTATAATCAACACGTTTCATTCAAATCAAAAACCGCTCAAAATCCGATGTTGAAAGAACTTATATAAAATTATAATGCAATAAAAGTGTATTGTATAAATACAGCATACAATGAAAGTTTATTGTATAAATACATTATATAATAAAATTTTATTGTATGATATATTTATACGAATATTATATATTATTAATTCGATTTCTTTAAAATACATAAAAAAATGTAGGGGAGACCGGGGTAAGATGATGAGCTGTGCAAGATGACGAATAACAGATTTAACGAATTTATTCTTAGGTGGCAGCACTTGACGAGAATAGGTACAATTCCCTGTATCAAAGCAACTAATTGCATGCGGAGGACTCCATTCCTGCTACACGTACAATTTATATTCTTAATCAAACTTTATTAAGGGCCGTAGAACTAGTTTCGACTTGCACTAAATAAGCTTGAGCTACTTAAAGGTAAGTCATAAAATTCTGATATAATTTATAGTTACACTTTATAGTATTAAATACTCAGCTAATCTATCATAGTTTTAATCCGATGCATAGTTTACTGTACACCAGCCATGTTGTTTCTTCTAGTCATTCGGGGCAACTTGGCGGAGGTAAGATGACGAAGTTCGTCATCTTCCACAAAGGAAAGCACGCCTATTTCTTTAGGTGCTAATGATAGCGACACTGAAAGTGTAGATAATCACAACTGTGAACAAATTCCGGGATCAAGATGCTTCCCTGTTCCATCAATATTTAACTTTAAACCCTTACCACAAGCTAAAACATCAACAAAAAAGAGAAGAAAAATGTCAACCAGTGTTTTAACAAGTTCACTAATAAGAAATTTGTTGCTTGAGAAACACAAATTCAAAAGATGAAATGGAAAAAAAGAAAACACAGAGAAATAAGAAGACAATTGCTAAACAATTGCGTTTCGAGGTAAGTGCAGATCAAAAAAGCAATAATATTAACTGCTCAGCTGGTGATGAACTTTATGCTGAATCACCCGACGAAGAATGAATACTGTGCTTGCTCTCAATGCGTAGTTTGGTGGCATGAAAACTGTACTGAATACGAAGAAGTAAATTCTTCTGTAACTTTTGTAAATAACATAATTCATTAATGATTGTACACCTTTAAACTCTATTAGTGTTTTGCACGTTCATTAAATACCTCAAAAGTCTTGTTAGGTCAAAATTTGCGAGTTATCATCTTGCCCCGTATGAAAAGTCATGTTGTCCCTGTACTGGATCAAGATGATATTTTTGACAATATGTTAAAACATGTTTTTGTGTGGTTTAATTTGGAAGATTATCCGATATCATTTTTTAAAATAATAATGGAACGTATGAATCATTTATTTATGTTGCAAAAAATATGTATTATAAGTTTTACGAATTAAAAAAAAATTAAATTCGTTAACATAGTCGTCTTACCCCGGTCTCCCCTACATGGAAATTGTTAGAAAATGTTATAACTTTCACATTTGAAACTATGGTGGTTTTACGTTTTGGTTGTTCTATAGCAGCTGCCAGCAACACATTTATTTGCACTTGTAGACTGCTATTAGATTCTGGATTTCAAATCAGGAACTCAATTGGTAAAACGAAGCGATAAATTGTTATATATCTGAATGCGGGATGGAAATACTAAGAATCGGAGTGGGTGACTTTTGCTTTAACTTGGATTTAATTTTTGTATGAATTGATAAAGTAAAATTCACCCCTTTTTTAACTGGCTGGCGAAAACGAAAGAATCACAAAATATAATAAATATACTTTAGTATATCAATTGAATTTCTGTATTATAGAAGAACTTATGTGATTATGCCCATCCCTCAGCATTTCTCAAATCATTTAATTTTCGCAGATATTGGCAAATTGAAGTTATTTTACAAATACGTCATTGATACATTTTTAAAATACGCTATAATTGAAAGATTTTAGAGTATTTCTGCATATTTCTTCCTTTTACACATGTTTCTATACCTGTATAATATTTTATCATAAAATCTATTTAAAAGCAATTTACTTTACGCTGACAAAATATTTAGAGTTTTATACAGGTCATGATATATGGGGCTTTAAGAAAAATTGCTGTAGATTACATTTGTGTTTCCAAAGTGCATTTACGTATATCAATTTCTCGCAGTTATCAATTATACGCTTCATATGATAAGAAGTAAATAAGAAACTTCGTCTTTTGGATAAAATGTTTTATTCATAACACATCACCCGCAGCTTCAATAGAGGCAGATTATAAGAAATGTATATTGAAGATATTGATTGAATAGTAACGCAAACCATTGAGCTTAATTTACACTATTACATTAGAAATTTGGTAGTGTTTTACTTTCCATTATCGCGTGTTAAATATTTTTCTCTTACACTACCTGGCACAGAAAATACCGCACAGTTATGCAAATTACGGGACTTACGCAGCTGGTCCTATCATCTGTATGATCATAGGACCAGCATGATATTCTAATGTATTCTAATGATCTGAAATACAAGTAGGTCACGTGAGAGAGAGATTAGGCCGTAGGGTTAAAAGGGATGAAACGGCAGATGAGCCAACAGTTGCTACTGTCTATCGTCTACGGAAATCCGTTTTCTGAGTTGTTTTTAATTTCATAAGACACGTGTTGTTGAACAGATGCTTGACCGCGCCGCCGAAGTCCGTTTCAGCATTTGGACGATCATGCAAGGGTATTCATTTCAGGCCTACGTACGGCTGGGCGGTCGTGCTGGCGTATCGCAGCTGAAATATGGTTAGATGTGCTCAATATGTAGAATCGTAGCAGTGGTACATGTCCATTCATACGTACGTCAGCACGCGTTGATCGACGTATCCGACGGCATTCGGTGGCGGCCCCCTAAACAACGACTGTCGACATTCTGCAGAATTTGAAGGATACATTAGATGTTCCAATATCAGCGAGAACAGTTTCTCGACGATCGGCCGAAATCGGCTTGCACTCCAACCATCCTTTACGAAGACTGCCATTGACGACAAGATACCGACGTGAGATAATGCAATATAGTCGGACCCGAGCCTCTTGGACGACTGAATTGGACAGAGTCGTGTTCAGCAACGAGTCTCGGTTCTGTTTGTTGAATGACAGTCATCGTATGACAGTCTGGAGGCGACGTGGAAATATATCAAATCCTATTGCGATTGTTGAACGTCATACTGCTCGACAACGCGACATCATGATTTGGGGTGCCATCGGCTTCAATAGCCGATCACGCATTAGAGACGCAATGACGGCACGATAATATGTGGATGAGGTGCTGCGGCCGGTTCCACTTCCCTGCCTTCAGCGGTTTCAAAATGATATTTTCCAGCAAGATAATGCGCAGCTGCACAAGGCAACCATCAACAGACAAGCGTTGCAATGCATCCAGGTGAGTCCTTGGCCTCTGCTGTCTCTAGATCTCTCATGCATTGAGCATGTATGGGATGTGATTGGCTGCTGTTTAACTGCCCTGTCCCCGCCTCAAATAGAGAACGACCTGTGGAGGATGTTTGAAGGCATATGGCTTATATAGCCATATGCCTTATAAGCCTTCAAGGCTTATATAGCCCTATGCCTCTGGCTTATATAGCAAGAGGTGGTCCTAATGCCTACTGATCACCCTGTCTATGTCATTACTGTATTGCATTATCCTTCTGGAATTAACATAATTTATTTGTATATGCCATCTCTGTTTATGTGTCCTTTACCATCACATTGTATTCGCTCTTTCAAAGTGTTGCATTTTCTATTTCGGATAGTCTGTACACACACACACACACACACGCACATATATGTATATATATATATATATATATATATATATATATATTGTTTCTTATCTATCTTATATGCCCATGTCTAAAATAATTTCTCTATATTTCTCCATGATGTCAAGGATAGGAAACTATTATTTTCTTTTTGTCTGACATACATAGTATAACGTGCATATATAGTTACATAATATAATGCAATATTTCTTATTCCAATACTTTCAGTATAATGGATTGTGGAGACAATGAAATTCCTTTCATCATGGAGTACTCACATAATACATCATAACAAACTATAAATATATTTCGCAGAGATATTTAAATTAAATATCTGTTAACTCATAACACAATGCACTTAATAACGAATGTTTCAGATTTCTGCAAGATTTGTGATGTACTGCCGGTGGCCCATTTTTACACTGCATTAAACGACATCCAGAGAGGAAATCGGGACAGAGCAATTACTCATTACAACTATAAATGTACCGTTTTCAGCTCTGGCTAATCAGATGTTATGCTTGAATTCTTGTTTTTTGTTTTTTCGGTTATTCATGAGCTTTTATGACGGTTATCTATTACTTTAAAATATTTTTGGAACACGTTTCTTTATTTGAACTGATTTTTTTTTTTTGCTATGTACAGGTTTCTTGTTAAAGTTCTTATGTTTTTCTTCAATTTTTGAATGAAGTGTGATAGAGCTGTAAAAAAACAGGGTCTACTAATAGGAAAGCTGCTCTCGATTGAGAAAATTAGCAGCGTAATTAATGATAAATTAATGAAATTAAAATTCCTATCTCGAAAACGAGACAATGAAGGAGAAAATCTTCAATTATGAAGAGAGTTTTCTATGTAGTATGGTAAGACTTGCGGTCTGCAATAGTTTATACGTGGTTACCCAAACAAGAAAGATCAATCATGTATAAAGGAATGATTATGAAACACTTTCTAACTGCACTGAAATTTTATTTAAACATCTCTAAAATGCGATACATTCAGCCTTGATACTATTTAAATTACCACAGTACTACAATAATTTATTATATTGGAAACTTCAAAACTTCAAAACTTTATCGAAATAAATTAACTTTATTCAAATGACGTAATCGAAATACAAATAGTCTTGCTCTCTATGTAAAAGTAATGAATATTTTATTCATATCAGTTTTATTCCAGACTCCAGAGCTAAATAATTTTGCGTGAAAAAATTCAGCAATTCTTGTACAACTCATCTTTCAATCCTTTGTTTACATTCTGCAATCATTAAAATTAGGCTTCGTTGTAGAAATAATAAAAGTTTGATGATCATTTAAATTAAAAATTATTGTAATTGAGTTGACACAGGATATAGATGTACAGAAAATAGGTAAAAATAAAGCTGTTTTAGGATGGATGCAGCACTAAATATAAATTTAAAATAACTTTCAAAATCACGATGTTAACACTGTGAAAAAAATATGGATATCATATTTTATTTTGGAGTAGGTCACATAATATCTTCATATAATATGGGTGTAATTATTACTAAAATGTTTATTTAAAAAAACTACGTAACATATTTTGCCGAATTTTTTTTATATATTTTATGGGATATGATAAATATCCATTTTTGTAGATCTCATTTTTTATTCGGCTGTGTACATGATATGTGCAAACTGAGCGTATTTCCATACTATAGAGAGAATTCTATAACTTTTCAGTAAAAAATTTCCGCCTTATTTGCTTGGTTTCCGAGATAGACGTTCTAATTTTCACAATTCGTCGCTATAGGCACAGGAAGCCTACTCAATCAATATCTCAGTCCCTTTCTTATTAGTAGGCCTTGATTCTGAAGCTGTATAATGCTTCAATTGAAAGTTTAAAGGATAAATAAGTGAGATAGAACGATGCATTTTATATCCTTAAAGAAATAATTTTAATAGATTAAAAATTCGAGTATATGCTAGATTACATTATTTTGTATCTATAAATAAGAGCATAATGTATCAAGGATACCATTCGGATACGACTGGCAGAAGGTGGGATTAAGTGTCGATGTCGACTGAGTCGCCTACTCACCCTTGAACAAACCCAGAGCTGTCTGGATTGGTGCCGAGCTCGGGCAGCATGGACAGTCTCCGATTGGAAGAATATTGTCTTTATCGAAGAATATTGCTTCTCTTTCAGTGGTGATGACCTCCGCATCTGGGTGTGGATGAAGACAGGACAGCGTTCCAATCCCGTATTTGTTGTCGAGCAACTCACGGCCACACGTGTTGTGAAAGTCTGGAGTATCATCTCGTGGGTCAGCCGACCCCCTCCAGTTGTGTTCTAAGCCAATCTGACGTTTCATTTGTACGTCGCCAATATTCTGCAGTCGATTGTTCTGCTTATGCTGTCGTGTTACCTGAGATCCATTTAATAGCAAGAAAACACTTGACGCCCACACTGCAAAACTTGTGCAACAATGCCTTTGAGGACTTAAATGCATCCCATGGCCATCCAGGAATCCAGACATATCACCAATAGAACGCGTCTGGGACATGCTGGCCCGGCAATTGCGGTCTTCTCAGAATACTACTGAATTATCTGACCAGTTGCAACATTTATGACAGAATCTTCCGCGGAGGGACATAAGCAACTTAATTGGCTCTTCGTACCGAATATTGGCTTGTATAACTATAATTACATACTTCATAATTATATCCTTATATAACTATAATTATATACTTCAAAATTATATCCTTGTATAACTATAATTTACTACTTATCGAAATATCTTCCCCTCATTTTTACCATATCTTAATTTTTTCCCTCCCAATCTCTAATCATTTGCATATCTCATCAAACATGTCAAGCGTCACGGCTGTAGCTCAATTTATTTTGAGTGCATATATTTTTTTCAACAGTTTGTATATATATATATATATATATATATATATATATATATATATATACATATAAAAATAAAATTGATATATATATATATCAATTTTATATAAGATAATTATAAGATAATAATAATTTTATATAAGATATAAAGATAATTTTATATATGAAGAATATGTATATCAATATTATATATAAAGATAAAATTGATAACGAGGGCATTTATAGTGCAGAATGTTATTTGCATACACAACACACAATCGGTAACCTAAAAATAATAAAATATGTATATATATATCTATAGAAAACAACGCAAATGATGCAATTTTCTTTTAAACAAAATAGTTCCACGTTAAATAATTATTTCCGTTATATATTTTTCAGTATAATAAAATTTTCAGGAAAATTTTGAAAAATATGTGTCGTTGAATCAAATTATCAGAATTATAGAATGTTACAATTCATTTTAAAGAGCTTGACAATATTTCAATTGATACCAAGTTTAACAATATATCCCCTCGGGGGTAACTTACACCCTCCTCCAAGGGGGCCTAATGGCGTCACGGTCACAATATTTATATTGCAGCTATTTTTCACTACAATGACTGAATCTGTTAAATTTCGTGAGTGCGGCATTAAAAACTCATTTTATGTATATTTATGTTGTGGCGGAAAGGATGTTACCAGGCCCGAACCAGGGACCTGGTGCTTAAAAGACCGATATTATAAGCATAGAGCAAAAGCTAGCTTCGGCTCCGTTCTTATAATTCGGGTACAGGTTCCAAGCATCTTTGATCAGATGTCTTTGCTGCCGCAATGTTAAATGTTGTTCCCGTATGCTGTCATATTAGGAAAATGTAAACTTTTAAAAAAATTTCGAAGTTTTATCTCGAATTAAAAAAAAAAATTACATCATATTTTAGATTTTTCTATAACAAAGCCGTATATAAAGTTTAGTAAAAATACATTAATATTGTGTATCGGGTACACAATAATTTGTTCGCAGTCAGACAGGCAGACCTCCGTCAACTTAAAAATAGTTAAAACGTGTTCAAGAGGTCTTAAAATGTATTTGTATCAACATTTTGAAATTGAAAATATTCCTGAAAACAATACTTTCGCTATTATACTAAATTCAATAGTATTAGAAAGTAAAAATTACAAGTCGAACCATTATCTTTCTAACATGTTATAATAAAATTATATTTTTATAATGTTTTTTCGACTTTTGATAAAAAAAAGTTTCAAACATAACTATTTCCATTGCTTATTCACACCGATTATTAATAGGTCATTTATGTTCAACAATTGGTACAACGTGCTAAACTGCATTTAAATTTTTCAAATTTTTCGAGATATTGTATACACACACCCAAAGGCAGCCAAACCCACGCACAGACATTATTAAAACAGTCTTGACTCAATTTTAGTGATGCTTGAAAAGTGTATACATACATAGACATACATATACTACGAGCAGATGTAAATAAAATGCTAGAGTATCAGAAAACTTTTGTGCCTTTTATGCAGTTTAGCATTGTGGATTACAAATATAATTTTAGATGCTTCAAAATAAATGCATGCATTATCTATTACATTTTATCTACTTCATACTTCTTTTACCGTTAAAAGATTATTGAATCTCATAAAGCTTTCTAGATCACAAGAACATTGACGGTGAATGCAAATTAAGTTCTTGCAAGAAGATTTCAATGAATGGAAATAAAATGTATTTTGAATAACATTAGAATGCTGGTGTTTATTAATAAAATGCAAATGTATAATCTGAATTACAATATAATACATAGCGTCAAAATGTCTATTTCAAATTTTAAAAAACCCAATGCCTTTTGAATTCTTAAAATCTTAATTTATTTGGAGTGCCATCACCATCTTCTTGGTATGTGAATCAACTAATTCTCATTGATATTTAATGTGTGTAAAATAGGAACAGATATTAGAATTTTAATGCTTTGCCTGAAAGCTGAAAAATAAATGTGTTCTGTCATATTTAGTGAAATTGAGTACTTCATATTTAGTGAAAATTATGCTTCATGCGCTAAATTTACTCATTATATAAATTAGAGAGTTGGTCTTTAGAGTCTTAGTTAATCACTAGAGAGTTGGTCGTTATAAGAATAAATGTAACATACGTGATAGGAAAGTGTTTGAGGTCTAAATAACCTTTCGATTGTTATTTCCCTCAGTTTGCATTCTAATTTGTTATTTTAAACTAACCATCCTAACTGGTTCGGTTGTTAGACGAATCACAGACCTAATTAGCATTTTCTGCGTTCCTTCGGTAGAATTGAAATATATTTCGGATCGTGAGTGTTTCAGTATTCTTGGAATGAAAGAAGGGTTCTTGAGTAGACGATGAAGGATTCGAGTAGTTAGTGGAGGGACACCCCCATTCGATACAACGAGGGCTAATAAGAGTCTAGCATTCGAGGTGTGACCGCAATACAGGGCAAAGGAACAGAATGCCGGGGTAAGCATATAAGCTTTGCAAATGTGTATTCATATAAGCATTACCACGAGCCTAGTATATTGCAGTAGCTTGTAGTCACATCTTTTCTGGACGTGTGCAATAACAATTAGTATATATGTTGTCCGTTGCTTTAAACAGCAAGCTGCTGTAATATCTGTGAAGCCCCCAATAAACTGAGCTATATTTAAATAATGTCTTCCTGTATTATTGCCCTTGGTCCAAAAGATCGAAATGCCAAGTACTCTAAGTTTGAGTTAAGTAACTTTTGACAGATTAAGCAAAAATCTTCTACAAAGGCATCTAAAGAGGATGAAGCTACATTTATGTCTTTACTTGGAAAATTCGGGGTCAACCTTACTTTTACGATTGCGCTCTTATTGCAAGCAACAGAATTCATGGACATTTTTTGTTTTTTATGCGGTCGTTAGCATTGGAAAAAAGATACCTGCAATTGCAGCTATTAGAACCCTTACTATGTGCCTCAATTATGCGAATCGCTACCGGGGTAAACATCTCTTACTACGACGCCCTCTATAAGTAGGTTCTATGAACATAAACTTAGCCTTTGGAACTAAATCCAACTTTAAGAGATCTGAAGCTGGCTGGAAAATGGGTCTGAATTTTCCCATCCCCGATGAGGCTCACAAAATTGTGGCACCTAGTAAATGTTCTTGCTTTTATTGCAACAATAATCTATCTTATGTTGACAAATACATAAAACAATATGCAACTCTCCATAAAATTTTTTATCTGCAGCAGGAATGCTATTGAATTTCTTCTATGTCCACGCATAATACTAAAAAAGAATACTATAATACTAAGTCTACGTGTAATACTAAAAAGTGGGAATTAAAAATACTTCAGTAAAACCAATGCAATAGACCAGCTATCTTAAGCGACCACCCGTGTTAAAGACCAGCTTTATAGCGGCACAGAATAATTTTCCATTATACAGGGTGTCCAGTGCTATCGGTGGCCAATGGCTATTTCCTCAACCATTAGTCACAGAGATATACGATCAATTGCAAAAATGTTTTAAATTTTAAAATATATTATCTTAGGAACAGTTTGAATGAATAAATGTATTTCTGACAAAAATACGAACTATAATTTTTTTTTACGGTACCCCTGTCCTACCAGATATATTTAGGAAAATCATCATACAATTTCATGCAAAATAAAAAAACAATCATCCTTTTAACGCTAAAATTCACTGCGTTATTAAACTTTATGACTTAAGTGGCTTTTCCGCGCATAAAAATGCCCGTTTTGGGCAACCTCTAAGGGACCGTATAAATATTGAAATTCCGTATGCCATTTAACACAAGTTCCGTCTGTTATTTAACACCTTATGTTATATAACACAAGCTGTATTTTATTTTTACTTTCCTTATATACATAATGTATAAGGAAAGTATTGTGACGGGGTCGAAAATTCGAAATCGAGTTTTCGACGGGAGAGCACGTTTCAAGCATCCCTGATCACGAATCAAACATTTTTGAAGTTATGTCAGTGTGTGTGTGTGTGTGTGAAAGTATGTGTGTGTGTGTGTGTGTGTGTGTGTGTGTGTGTGTGTGTGTGTGTGTGTGTGTGTGTGTTTGTGTGTGTCAGTGAGTCTGTGGAGACGATAACTGACGAACGAATGGACCGATTCGAACCAAATTTTGTACAAAAATCACAATCCGTAAACACTGGAAGTCTGTAGTTTTTATACGTAATCGAATGTTCAGAATCCCCCTAAATTTTCGAATAAAATTTTGTAAAAATCGTCAAAAAATCAAAACCACTAATAAAGTTACGCAAATAGACATTTCTTATGTAATTTTTCATTAGTAAACGAATGGCATAAATTTTAGAACGCTAACATGAACCGTTCTCGAGATATTGCACATTTTTCAAAAAAATTATTAAAAAGTCATATAAAATGAAAAACAAAATATTTCCTATTGATAAATATGTTCACTTTTCATATGTAATACCATGCGATAAATTGGGTGACATCATTTTCGTGGATCTAGCTCGTTCCATTCATGAAAAAATATACTTTGAGTAATACTTTTGTATTTGAACGCCAATAGTCATTTATCTGCTGTAAGAACAACTTATTTCTTCGTCCATAACGCTTGACGAGATTTTGGCGACGAATTTGGCGGAATGTTGCCAACATGGCGACTTTCTGAAAGGTTGCTAAATTAACGAAAATCTCGCCAAAAGGATAAAAATGACGCTAAATCAATGAAAATGACGACTAATTGAAGAAAATTCAATATCTTGGAAAGAATATTAGTGTCTACTATAAGAAAAACCTGTTTTTTTACTGTAAAAGTAGTAAATTCATTACATTATATAAGGAAAGTCATGTGTTGCTCACATTAGATTTTTTACTTTATTGTCAGTACAAGCTGTGCGTTTGATATTTTTTTATGTGTTACAATTAATTATAACTTTAATATTGTTTAGTGTAATGTATATTGTTTAGTGTAATTGTTGCAAAAAATAATGAAATTGCTGCGAAATATTTGCATCTCCAATTATTGTATCTCCAACCCCCATTTTTCAGCACAAAACGTGCTCGAACTTTAAGCAGCACGTTATAACTCCGTGAATTTTGGTCGTAAAGGGATGATTTTTACTTTCCCTGCAATACATGGTAATGTATAGGGAAAGTATTGGAATCATGCCGAAAATCGCAACTCGAGTTTTCGACCGATCTACACGTTTCGAGACCTCTAGAATACGAAAAAACCATTTTTAGCGTGACGTCTGTGTGTGTGTCTGTGTGTCTGCTGTGTGTCTGTCTGTGTGTCTGTGTGTCTGTGTGTCTGTCTGTCTCTGCAGATTTTGTATCCGCTCTAACTAAAAAACTAATCGACCGAATTTCTCAAAATTTGGTAGGTAAGTCACTTGTGGGCGAGTCTGGTGCTGATTAGTTTGGGGAACGATTTGGAATAAAAGAACCCGCCTTTTTTTGCGAAATGGCCCGCAAAAGCTTGTATCCACTCTAACTGAAAAACTAATGGACCGAATTTCACAAAATTCGGTAGATGAGTCACTTGTGGGTTATCCTGGTGCTGATTAGAATTTGGTACGATTCGGAAAAAAATAACCTGCCTTTTTCTGCAAAATGGCCAGCAAAAATTCGCCAAAATCTAAACTAAAGAACTAGGTATAGTCAAATATATCCATTAAATGCTCGTTTAATACGTAATTTTTAACGACGAAAATAATAAGACCTAGCCCATTACACTAGGACTAGCCGTTCTCGAGATATTTTAGTTTTCCTTATTTTCTCTGCGCCACCTTTGAAAATAAGTCCGGTTTCCGAATGAGAACGAAAATTGAATTAAAAGTGAAATAAATTTAATTAAAATAAAGAGAACGTTAATATAAGTCTGCAGGGAAAGTCATGTGCTGTCCACATCAGATTTTTTTATATTTTGCTTGAAATTGTTTGAGGATGATTTTTCTAGATATAATTGATAGGATTGGGGGACCGCATAAAAATTTATATTTCGTATTTCTATCAACGATGCATTTATTGATTTAAACTGTTTCTAAGATAATATATTTTAAAATTTAAAACATTTTTGCAATTAGAAATATATCTGTGTGACTAACGGTCGACGAAATAGCCATTGGCCACCGATAGCACTGAACATCCTGTATATAGTGTTAATTATTTGATAATTCAAACATATCATTCTAAATTTAACAGGTCTTACTGCTTATCATCTATGTTTAGCGATTAATTAAAGGAATATGATATAAATATTTGGTCAATTTAAAAGTCCAACAAAATATCATATTTTTTGAGAAATTGTATGAGATTGATAAGAGAACATTGAAGGATTTACGGAACATTTATATACTTCTAAGAAAGCATTTTTCTTTCCCTGCAATACATGGTAATGTATAGGGAAAGTATTGGAATCATGCCGAAAATCACAACTCGAGTTTTCGACGGATCTGCGCGTTTCGAGACCTCTAGAATACGAAAAAACCATTTTTAGCGTGACGTCTGTGCGTGTGTCTGTGTGTCTGTCTGTCTGTCTGTGTGTCTGTCTGTCTGTCTGTCTGTCTGTCTGCCTGTCTGTCTGTCTGTCTGTGCAGATTTTGTATCCACTGTAACTAAAAAACTAATGGACCGAATTTCACAAAATTTGGTAGGTAAGTCACTTGTGGGCGGGGCTGGTGCTGATTAGTTTTGGGTACGATTCGGAATAAAAGAACCCGCCTTTTTTTGCGAAATGGCCCGCAAAAGCTTGTATCCACTCTAGCTGAAAAACTAATGAATAATTGAACTTGAGTTTTCGACGGATCTACACGTTTCGAGATTTCTAGAACGACGAGAAATCTATTTTTAGCGTGACGTCTGTGTGTGTGTATGCGTGTCTGTCCGTCTGGCTGAGTGTCTGTCTGTCTGTCTGTGCAGATATTTTATCCACTGTAACTAAAAAAGTAATTGACCGAATTTCATAAAATTTGTTAGGTAAGTCACTTGCGGGCGAATCTGGTGCTGATTAATTTGGGTACGATTCGGGATAAATAAAAACCCGCCTTTTGTTGAGAAATGACCCGCAAAAGCTTGTATCTACTCTAGCTGACAAGCTAATGGACTGAATTAAACAACATTTGGTAAGTCACTTGGGGGACATCCTGGTGCTGATTAGATTTTAGTATGATTCGGAAAAAAATAACCTGTCTTTTTTTGCAAAAAGGCCTGCAAAAATCGTCAAAATCTAAAATTAAAATCTACATATGCCCAAATATATTCAGGAAATGCTTATTTAATACGTAATTTTTAACGAAGAAAAGAATAAGACCAACCCCATTACACTAGGACTAGCCGTTTTCGAGATATTTTAGTTTTTTGGTATTTTCTCTACGCCACCTTTGTAAAGAAGTCCAGTTATCAAATGAGAACTAAAATAGAATTAAAAGTGAATTAAATGTAATTAAAATAAAGAGAACGTGGATATAAGTCTGCAGGGAAAGTCATGTGCTGCCAACATCAGATTTTTATGTTTACTTTCCTTGCAATGCATGGTAATGTATAGGGAAAGTAGTGGAATCATGCCGAAAATCGCAACTCGAGTTTTCGACGGATCTACGCGTTTCGAGAACTCTAGAATACGAAAGAACTATTTTTAGCGTAACGTATGTGTGTGTGTCTGAGTGTCTGTCTGTGCAGATTTTGTATCCACTCTAACTAAAAAACTAATAGACCGAATTTCATAAAATTTGATAGGTAAGCCGCTTGCGGGCGAATCTGGTGCTGACTAGTGTTGGGTACGATTCGGGATAAAAGAATTCGCCTTTTTTTGCGAAATGATCCGCACAAGCCTGTATCCACTCTATCTAAAAAACTAATGTACCGAATTTCACAGAATTCTGTAGATAAGCGCTTGTAGATTACCCTGGTGCTGACTGGATTTTGGTACGATTCGAAAAAAAATAACCTGCCATTTTTCTGCAAAATGGTCCTCAAAAATCATCCAAATCTTAAATAAAAAACTACGTATGCACATATATATCCATTAAATGCTTGTTTTATAGGTAATGTGTAACGAAGAAGAGAATGAGACCAACCCCATTACACTAGGACTAGCCGTTCTCGAGATATTTTAGTTTTTTTGTATTATCTTCGCCACATTTGTAAATTAGTCTAGTTACCAAATGAGAATGAAAATTGAATTAAATTTAAATAAAATAATGAGAACATGAATGTAAGTCTGCCCGCCTTTTTTTACGAAATGGCCCGCAAAAATTTCATGTATCCACCCTAGCTAAAATACTAACTAAATTTCACAATATTTGGTAGATAAGTTACTTGTGGGACACTCTGGTGCTGATTAGATTTTGGTACGGTTCGGGAAATAACAACCTGCCTTTTTTAACGAAATGGCCCGCAATAATCGCCAAAATCTAAAAAAAAAAAGCTACGTATGTTGAAATGTATTAATTAAATTCTTATTTCATACTCAATTTTTGACGAGGAAAAGAATATAACACACTCCATTATACTTTAGGACTAACCGTTCTCAAGATATTTGAGATTTTTTGCATTTTTATCACGCAGCTATCGGGAAAATGTCCAATTACCGAATAAAAACAAAAATTGAATTAAAAATGCAAATTTAGTGTTATTTGGTGCAATTAAACTCAATTTAATGAATTATTAAAGAGATATAAAAAATATGAATTCAAAATATGAACTTATTATATTGCCATCTTTTGCAAGCCGTCTATTTTACAAATGACAAGTAAACTGTCTTTGTTTTCTGATGATCACAGACTTTACTACTAGTCTGTGGGAAAATTTTTATATTCTTGACAAATATTTTTAGATAGCAAACCAATAATTATTTTCTGCTCGGCGAGTGAATTTGGGCAATTCCACAGTTATGCAGAAGAAGGAGAAACTTATACTGTCTTCGGAAATAATATATTAAATGATTGCTTTCCGATAATTAAATATAGAAAATTTACATTTCTCAATTTTAAGCTTATGAAGGATTTTAAGTTACATTAATTACACATTTTAAGTTATCTGTCAACTAAATTCTATAAAAAAATCCGTCAATATTAAACTTCTGTTGCTTAGTTTAAACATTTGTTTTGGAAATTTAGATTAGAATTTTGAAATTTTTAATTTAAAATTGATACTCATGTTTGTAAAAATTGCAACACCATGAAGAAAGCATCAGAATTGAATGAAATTTATTTCACAGATGACCTGTATTGATACAAATGCGCGATCAAATTTACAAAAACAAGCAAATATTTACAAGCAAAAATTCAATATTATATGCCGAAATTCAGTATTTAGTGAAACAACCACGCGCTGCAGTAAATGCTTCTATAATAAGTGACGACGAATCAAACAGTCTTTGAATTTGTACCTGAGGAAGAGCACTCTGCATTGTTTCTATCCGAACCCAAAGATCAGCTATATTTGCTACTGGACCGACCGATGAAATCCCAGACATGTTCAATAGAGGGCGGCATATCCGGTGATGAGGCAGATCAGAGAAGAAGCTGTATCTGTTGTGTTGAAAATTTATCTTGAACATTCATAGCAAAATGTGGCCGGGCATTGTCCTGTTGAAATACAACTCCAAGGATGCGTTGAAGGAAGGGTACGACTTCGGGCTCCAGAACTTCTGTGATGTACCGGTTGCTGTTGGGATTACCCTCAATCCTTAGCAGCTGAGATCATCCAAGACACCCAATGGAGCCCCAGACCATCACGCTTGGCGTTCGTCCAGTAAGACGTTGAATAATGCACTCCGGAAGGTTGGATTAACTCCTATGCCCTTAACGTGGATGGGGATATCACTACACTCCAAATTAAAGCAGGATTCATCGAAAAAGACAACTTGTTACCAATCGGAACGACAGTGTCTATGTTTATGAGCTCATGTGTCTATGTTGATGCAGCCGCAGGCGTCGATAATTTTGCGTCATGGGAAACCTGTACAAAGGAACTCTTGCACGCAGTTCACGGTGCAGCAGACGCCAACGAATTGGAGGAGACAATGACACACCTATAGCAATACTGCAACTTTCTGCCAACTATTGAGAGACTGCCATGCGGATGAGGTGTCTATCATCCTGTGCTGATGTAGCATTTCGTTGTTCACTGCCGAATTTACGACTCGTCCGGTTCTCTTCAGTTCACTGTATCCACAGTCACATCACTGTTGCAGCATTGCGCTCCATACGAGCTGCTATTGCATGATAAGAAAAAATCCCTTCACGAAGGTCGATCTTTCGTTTCTTTTTATACTCCATAAATTGCTCATATGGCGCCCTCTGTCGCCGAAGAGGCACAGTGACTCCTCATAAAAAGCTTACAGCTGGAAGACAATCGTAGATTATTACTTTCCTTATATACATATAACGTATAAGGAAAGTATTGTGACGGGGTCGAAAATTCGAATTCGAGTTTTCGACGGGAGAGCACGTTTCAAGCATCCCTGAACACGGATCAGACGGTTTTGAGATGATGTCTGTGTGTGTGTGTGTTTGTGTTTGTGTTTGTGTGTGTGTGTGTGTGTCAGTGTGTCTGTGGAGACGATAACTGACGAACGAATGGACCGATTCGAACGAAATTTGGTACAAAAATTTCAATCCATGAATACTGTAAGCTTATTGTTTTTATACGCAATCGCATGTTCAGAATCCCCTTAAATTTTCAATTGAAATTTTGAAAAAATCCTCAAATATATGAAACCATTTCTCATGTAATTTTTCATTAGAAAACGATTACAATAAATTTTAGAACGCTAGCATGAACAGTTTTCGAGATATTGTGCATTTTTTAAAAACATTATCAAAAAATCATATAAACTTAAAAAAAAAATTATCTATTGTTGAAATATGTTCACTTTCCATAAGTAATATCATGCGATAAATTGGGTGACATCTTTCTCGTGGATCTATCTAGTTCCATTCATGAAAAAATATACTTTAGGTAATACTTTTGTATTTGGACGACAAATAGTCAGTTATCTGCTACAAGAATAACTTATTTCTCCGTCCATAACGCTTGGCGAGCTTTTGGCAGAATGTCGCCAACTTGGCGACTTTTTTAAATGTTGCCAAATTAACGAAAATGTCGCCAAATTGATAAAAATGACGCTAAATCAATGAAAATAACGACTAGATGATGAAGTAATTATTAAAGTATTTTAATATATGAACTATATTGCTTATTGAGGATGCTATTAATATGGATGTTTATTTAGAGTTGCGCGAAGTATAAGTTAATTGAGTATTCTGAAATATTTTTACATGTTGCCATCCTAAAAATCGCCCAATGTGCAATTCAACGATAAAAGCTCAGCGCCTTGGATCATATACATTATTTTTTTATTGTAATACTAGTAAATGCATTGCATTATATAAGGAAAGTCATGTGCTTCCCACAACACATTGTTTTCAACGTCCCTCGACAATTCTCTATTTATACAACTAAAATAGCAGTTCAGAGAGCGCTGCTCAGCGAAGGTAGGTCGAACGCTCTGGGTCTCAACAGCATACCCTAATTTACATGTGTTATAAGTTTCATCTCCGTCGCGTGATTCCTTCATGATGTTGCACGTTTTACAAACATGAGTATACAAAGGATTTTAAGTAGCTCCTTATATATCAGATAGATCAAAGCTGAAACGAATCCGTCAATTACACGCTTCTGTGTCTTCATTGAAATGTTTGTTAGAAGAATTATATCAGAATCACTGGCTTTAAGAAAATTTCACATTATATATTCCAAATTACAATGTTCGTTTAAGTCGCATTTTAAAGCTCTCGCAAAGCTCTTCTGTTTCATGTTTGTACCATGCTTGGTTCAAAAGTTATGTCATATTTTACGAAAGCACTTTAACACGGGTTAGTTGTGAAGAGTTGTTGCAGAAGCTCGTTCGGTTGACGGTTGTATCGTATTAGTCTGGTTTCCATCACGGTGCGTTTCTCTTTAGCTTATCGTTCCAGGTTAATCGTCCTGCATGATTACACAGCACAAGTCGTATTTTGACCTTTAAAACTACTTTTTCTTATGTTTTTAGGTGCAGATCTCAAATCTGACCTCATTTTTTGCGCGAAAAATGTATAAGGATAACATATAATGGAATGAAAATATACTTTATTTTCACTTTATCAAAATGAATTTTTGATATTTCTGACCTCTAATATGAAATTATACACTAACATTTATAACACATAAACCAACAAATATGATCCTTACAAAAGTCGACCTTTTAAAAATTATTACTAAAGAAAATATAGAAAAAGTATAAGGACACGTTTTAAATTACTTAATATTTCTCTTAATAATCAAGAAAACAACCTTTTTTTCAATTACTTGAATAAGCCGAGAGGTCATCGATGCTGAAAGTTATTTTAAAGTGTCTATGGAAATGTTATTCCAAGCTTGTTTGATGGCTAACACAAGATCCTGTTAACACTGATATTGTGTGCCATTTTTATAAACTTCTCGGGCTAGAAGGCCCCATAAATCTTCTATTGGATTGAGATCGGGATTCCTCGCAGGTCAATCAAGTAAATTTACTGAATTAGCTTCAAACCAGAGTTTTGCATTCTTAGAAACGTGCATGGAACCGTTATCCTGTTGGAAAATATAGTCTCCTGAAGTAATTAGTGAGGCCTCAGGTAACAAATGTTCGCCTAACACATCAACATATTTATCAGAGTTCATTTTGTAGTTGATAAATATGATAGGCATGGTTCCGTTTGCTGCAAAAGCCCCCCAAATCATTACTGTACCCCCAACGTATCGATGTTTGGAAAAAATTTCTTTGGTTTTACGCAGATTATACCAAAATTAGCGAAAACCATCTGGCCCATCAAGATTGAACTTCTCTTCGCCCGAAAAGTATACATCAATCCATTTTGGACCCAGAGAAATTTATTTTTTTTTAATTCATGTCTTCGTTCCTTATGTTCCTTTTTAAGAGGCGTACGTAACTTTCCATACCAAATATTCGAATGTTTTTTCAAAGCATTTTGAATCGTTCGTGTGGAACATGGTAAATCCAAATTTCTTCTAACTTCATTTGCAGTTTCTTTTTTCTCGCAAACTCTTCTGATAACCATTCTTTTCTGTCGATGTGGTAGAATTTCTGGTCTTCCAGTTCGTTTTCTCATTCCATACATTCCAGGTTCCTTTAGAAAATTATAAACTGCAGTTTCAGCTCATTTAATTTTTTTCCAAATTTCATGCCCACTCAATACACATACTTTAAAAGCAAGAATTTCCCCCTTTTCAAGGTCAGGCAGATGAGTTCTTTCTGGCATCGTACAAAAATCGTGAAGAAATGAAGCAAGTTGAATTTTGTTTAGAAACCTAGTCTTTATATTTGAAATGGTCATTTTCTGCTTTCAAATATGCAAATTTTACTATAATTTTAGATGAAAAACAGTTGTCCTTATACTTTTTTCCAAGATCACATGGGTTTAAAATTTATAAAGTAAATTTCTACATATTTATTTTTGGAAAATTTAACTAATTTACATGAAAAAGAACTTAATTTTATCAATAGTTTTACTTAAGAAATTTGCATACATTTCCGTCTAAAAGATTTCTAGATTTGGCGAGTTTTCTCTTGTCCTTATACTTTTTTCGCGCACAGTATCACACACCATTTTATTTAAAATGACATTCATGTCATCTAAAAAATGAAATTTTATGATATTTTCAAGGATGCTTTAAAAAGAAATTTGGGCTAATATACTTTATTATTCTTTATTTAGTGTTTTTATTATAAATTGATTACTTTTTTAAAGTAAATATTACACTGCCGGATCAAACGGGAGGAGATTTTGCACCACCCCCACCCCCGCCTGAGCCTTTATACATGAAAAATGAAATAGTTCCAGTAACTTGGTTAGAAATGAAAAAAAAATTACAGAATCGTCGCCCCCTTGCAAGATTTCAGGATCCGGCAATGGAATGCTGTAATATTGAAATTTTCTGCCAGTAGATGGCAGCACTTGCCTTAGAAGTAATACAATCTCCAAGTATTTTGCCTCAAATGCCATTTTGGGTTTTCCTTCGTTCTGATTGCTTTGTTTGCAAATGTTTTCGTTATTATCCAAAAGGGATTTTTGGTTAATATATCTTGTTTTTGTAATTTTTTTCATTTATTTAACCCCGATTTGGCAAATATGTCTTCGAAAATGTCTAAGAAACAGTTGTGATACGTTTTGTTACGTCTGTGTTGAACTGACGTTGAAGTCACAAAGTTATACCTTGACACCCCCTGTGAGGAAAGCGTATGAACTGTATTTTGGTTGCGAAGTGGGAGACTAAGATAATCCTTGGGCTCCTAAAATATGTTGCAAATAATGTTAAATTTTTTTTCGAAAGTTCAAGGTCATCAATGTCATTTGCCGTTTCCATGATATGGAACGAACCGTAAGATCACGTTATAGACTGCTTTTTTTGTCTTACAAATGTGCAAAGCATCTCTTCCAAATCAAGACATAAAATTAATTACCAAATTTAGACTCTGCTTTACGACCCGTACAACATGACAGTAGTCTTTCTATACATACTCCACCAGCAATTTGGACACTTAGCAGTAATGATAAAGTTGCAGAACGAAAAAGAACAAGCAGCTAACAAAACAAATATTGATCATGACTTCGTGCCTTTAATATTATCACCTCATCTCATCACTCTAGATGAACTGAACGATTTGGTAAGGGACTTAAATATTTTAAAAAGGCAAGCAGAAATGTTAGGGCCTAGGTTACAAAGTTGGGATCTTTTGAATATAAATGTAAAAGTCACATCATTTAGACATAGCCAAGCAGAATTCGAAAAGTTTGTTGAATTAGTAACGATATAGTATATTGTAGCAATGCTGTAGCACGATTTATTCTTAGCATTCGGTCAAGCTCATAATCTCTTAGACTGGCGCTTGTTTATTGATTCCTATAAATTCAGTTTAAAGGCAGTCGTTCTACATAAGAGTAATGTCTACCCTTCCGTACCCTTAGCTCATTCTGCACACATGTAGGAGTCCAATGAAAATATGCAGATTGCTGAGTGTAGGAGACTACAACAAGCATAAATGGCATATTTGTGGAGATTTTAAGGTCATAGAACTTCTTCTTGGCATGCAACTAGGTCACACCAAGTTCTATTGCTTTTTATGTGAATTGGGCAATCGTGATAAAGCCAACTATTATGTTCATACAGAGTGACCCCAAAGAAAATAATTCATTCCAGGCCAGAAGAATGTTTCTCATGAACCATTAGTGAATGGCCAAGACGTTTACCTTCCACCATTACACATTAAGCTTAGACTGATGAAAATCTTTGTTAAGGCTCTAAATAAGAAGCACCAGCAATGATATAAAGAAAAAATTTCCTAGATTGAACGAGGCGAAAATTAAACAGGGTGCTTTTATTGGACCGCAAATAAAGACTGTGCTTAAGGACACATAATTTGCAAGTATACTAAACTACATAGAAAAAAAAAAGCATGGAATGCATTCAAATATGTCTGCAATAACTGTCTTGGAAACAAAAAATCGGAAAACTATAAAGAACGTGTAAACGAACTGTTCAAGACCCATCAAAAAATGAAGTGCAATATGTCGTTAAAACTGCATTTCTTACACTCTCATCCCCTCACCTTTCCCCTCAAAAAATTTAGGAGCAGTCAGTGACGAACAAGGTGAAAGATTCCATCGCCTCCATGGAAAAGAGATACGCTGGAAGATGGAACTCCACAATGCTAGCAGATTACTTCTGGAACCTGAATAGAGACAGTGCACAAGTTGTATATAAAATAAAAAGACATAAAAAACATTTTAATGAGTTGTAAATTTATGTATATGTGAATTAATTGCAATATAAATATGACTTCATACTGTCATAATATTTCATACTGATTGCAATGTAAATGACCTTATATATATATTTTTTATTAAACACCAACATATATCAATTAAAGAGTAAAAATAAAAAAATGCGTTTATTGTTCCATGGAAACTGTGGGTGATAGAGCAATTCTGATTTCGGATTTGAAATCAGCACCCCAAAATTAGTCAACATCACCCCATTTCAACCAAAGGGGGGAAAAAGTGATAATTTGTTGTGTTGTGTCATCGGAGTAATATGGCTTTTTATTGCAAAGCCCATTCTATTTTTTTTTTTTTGCTTGCTGCTTCATACTCTGAGCAGCGTCCTGGATTTTTGATATCCAAAGATTATTGACATTCATTTAGTAAACTTTCGTTTTACCTTTAACTTTAAAATAAAATATTTATGGTAGATAAGAATAAATTTACATTCTAGACCCAAACTCATCGTCCGTGAATCACGAAAATAGTTTGTTATTTTCTCTGCAGAACGGCTTAAATTGTAAGCATGATAACTTGTATGATCTACTAATGACCTTGTATATATTTTTTTTTATTGAGCACCAACATATATCAATTAAACAGTAAAAATAAAAAAAATGCGTTTATTGTTCCATGAAAACTGTGGGTGATAGAGCAATCCTGATTTCAGACTTGAAATCAGCATCCCAAAATTAGTCAACATCACCCCAGTTTCAACCAAAGGGGGAAAATAAGTGCAAATTTGTTGTGTTGTGTCATCGGATGAATATGGCTTTTTATTGCAAAGCCCATTCTATTTTTTCTTCTGCTTGCTGCTTCGTACTCTGAGCAGCGTCTTGGACTTCTGATATCTCATAAATGTTACGTTCATTTAGTCAAATTTCGGTTTACCTTTAACTTTAAAATAAAATATTTATGGTAGATAAGAATAACTTTACATTCTAGACCCAAAATCGTCGTCCGTGAATCACGAAAATAGTTTGTTATTTTCTCTGCAGGACAGCTTAAATTGTAAGCATGATAACTTGAATTTGATAGATAGTATTCTGTGAAAAAAAAATATAATATATTTTTTAAATTTTTGATTCAAAATGTATTTTTAATTTCCTTTCGCTGATCTAGAAGACAGTATGATTCTCGTGATTGTGGCCTGCATCACTTTTCTTGGCAGATTTATTTTTAGTAGATTAAATAAATATTTACTTTAACCGATGTAGCTTGAGAAAGGTATGCCGATTATGATTTAATCACAAATCAAATTTTCACCATAACTGCGTACTATAGTGGGGACCATAGATACCAGAAAATACTTTTGTCAATCGGTTTGGGCGTCAAATCGTTTGTCCTTCGTATTCCTGAAAACAGTGAAACGGCTTGGATGCAATTTGGATGGAAGGTTTCGTATATTAGAGATGTATCCGGAAAAAAAAATATTTCAATAAATATATATATATATATATATATATATATATATATATATATATATATATATATATATATATATATATATATATATATATATAGTTTATTTGTAAAAGGAGATTTTGACGAAATAAGTGACCTACCGTAATCTCATAAAGCACTGAAACAATTTGGACCCAATTTGGATGCATCTATTTGGATGCATCTATATATTTTGGATGCATCTATAACTTTGAATGCATCTATAGTTTGGCTACGTATCTAGTTAGTACGAATGCCTAATTGTATATTTATATCTTTATTCACTACATATTTTATCTTACATACATGTCATATATGTGGTTCTCTTCATTCTTTAGTCCAGACTGTGAAATTTGGTGCAAGACATCTTAATGCCTAGCTGGGATAAATTTATGTGGTCCAAAGTCGAATGTCCACTTGCTACGTGTGGAAAGCCTCGAGATTTCCCGATTCTCTAGTTACCATTTGCGGCCATGTACCATTTGGGGACCAATCATTCTGGTGAATACGCTTAATTTCTCTCAATATGTACCGTTTTAAAATCGCTAAATATATAGCATAGTTCAGACTGTTTTTATTTTTGCACATAGACTATGTATGCAATGGCCGAGGCGTACACATGTAATAATAAAAAACTGATGTGGGCAGTACATGACTTTCCCTGCAGGCTTCTATCCACGTTCTCTTTATTTTAATTAAATTTAATTCACTTTTAATTCAATTTTCATTCTCATTTGATAACTAGACATTTTTCCAAAGGTGGTGTAGAGAAAATACAACAAAAACTAAAATATTTCGAGAACGGCTAGTCCTAGTGTAATGGGGTTGTTCTTATTCTTTTCTTCCTTAAAAATTATGTATGAAACAAGCATCTAATGGATGTATTTGAGCATACGTAGTTTTTATTTTAGATTTTGAGGGCCATTTTGCAAAAAAAGGCAGGTTATTTTTTTTCGAATCGTAGCAAAATCCAATCAGCACCAGAGTGACCCACAAGTGACTTATCTACTAAATTCTGTGCAATTCGGTCCTTTAGTTTTTCAGCTACAGTGGATACAAACTTTTGCGGGCCATTTCGCAAAAAAAGGCCGTTTTTTTATCCCGAATCGTAACTAAAACTAATCAGCACCAGACCCGCTCACAAGTGACTTACCTACAAAATGTTGTGAAATTCGGTGTATTAGTTTTTTAGTTAGAGTGGATACAAAATCTGCACAGACAGACACACACACAGACGTCACGCTAAAAATGTATTTTCGTATTCTAGAGGTCTCGAAACGTGTAGATCCGTCGAAAATACAAGTTGCAATTTTCAACATGATTCCAATACTTTCCCTATACATTATCATGTATTGCAGGGAAAGTAAAAATCTGATATGGGCAGCAAATGACTTTCTCTGCAGACTTATATCGACGTTCTCTTTATTTTAATTAAATTTAATTCACTTTTAATTCAATTTCCGTTCTCATTTGATAACTGGACTTATTTTCAAAGGTGCCGTAGAGAAAATACGAAAAAACTAAAATATCTGGAGAATGGCTAGATCTAGTGTAATGGGGTTGGTCTTACTCTTTTCTTCGTTAAAAATTACGTATTAAACAATAATTTGATGGATATATTTGATTATACGTAGTTTTTTATTTTATATTTTGCCGATTTTTGCGGGCCATTTTGCAAAAAAAGGCAGATTATTCTTTTCTGAATCCTACCAAAATCTAATCAGCACCAGGATGACCCACAAGTGACTTATCTACCAAATTTTGTGAAATTCGGTCCATTAATTTTACAGCTAGAGTGGATGCAAGCTTTTGCGGGATTTTTCGCAAAAAAGGCGGGTTCTTTTATCCCGAATCGTATCCAAAACTAATCAGCTCCAGACTCGCCCACAAGTGACTTACCTACCAAATTTTATGAAATTCGGTTGATTAGTTTTTTAAATCTGCACAGACAGACACACAGACACACACACACACAGGTCACGCTAAAAATGATTTTTTCGTATTCTAGAGGTCTTGAAACGTGAAGATCCGTCGTCGAAAACTTGAGTTGCCATTTTCGACATGATTCCAATACTTTCCTTATACATTACCATGTATTGCAGGGAAAGTAAAAATCTGATGTGGGCAGCACATGACTTTCCCCGCAGACTCAAATTCATATATTGTTTCTTTAATAATTCGTGAAATAGAGTTTAATTGCACAAAATAACATTAAATTTGCATTTTTAATTCAATTTCTGTTTTTATTTGGTAATTAGACATTTTTCTAAAAGTGGCATAACTAAATTCGAAAAATCTCAAATATCTCGAGAATGGTTTGTCCTAGAGTAATAGAGTTGTTCTTATTATTTTCCTCATCCAAAATTACATATCAATCATTTAATTGATATATTTGAACATACGTAGATTTTTTTAGATTTCGCGATTTTTGAGGGCCATTTCGTAACAAAAGGCAGGTTGTTCTTTTCCGAATAATACCCAAATCTAATCAGCACCAGAGTATACCCAAGTAACTTATCTATCGAATTTTGTGAAATTTGGTCAATTAATTTTTAGTTAGAGTGGATACACGACATTTTTAGGGGCCATTCCGTAAAAAAAGCAGGTTGTTCTTTTCCGATTAATACCAAAATCTAATCAGCACCAGAGTATCGTAATTAGGTAACTTATATACCAAATTTTGTGAAATTTGGTCAATTAGTATTTTAGCTAGAATGGATACAAGAAATTTTTACTGGCCATTTCGCAAAAAAAGGCGGGTTCTGTTTTACGAATCGTACCAAAAACTAATCAGCACCAGGGTCATACCCAAGTGACTTACCTACCAAATTTTTTGAAATTCAGTCCATTAGTTTTTGAATTAGACTGGATAGATACATTGCACAGACAGACACATAGACAGACAGACATACACACACACACAGACGCCAAGTTAAAAATGGTTTTTTCGTATTCTAGAGGTCTCGAAACGTGTAGATCCGTCGAAACCTCGAGCTGTGATTTTCGGCATGATTCCAATACTTTCCCTAAACATTACCATGTATTGCTGGGAAAGTAAAAATCTGATGTGGGCAGCACATGACTTTCCCTGAAGACTTATATCCACGTTCTCTTTATTTCAATTAAATTTAATTCATTTTTAATTCAATTTTCGTTCTCATTTGATAATTGGACTCATTTTCAAAGGTGGCGTGGAGAAAATACGAAAAAAAACTAATATATCTCGAGAACGGCTAGTCCTAGTGTAATGGGGTACGTCTTATTCTTTTCTTCGCTAAAAATTACGTATAAAACAAGCATTTAATGGATATATTTGAGCATACGTAGTTTTTTATTTTAGATTTTGTCGATTTTTTCGGGCCATTTTGCAAAAAAAAGCAGTTTCTTTTTTTCCAAATCGTGCAAAAATCTAATCAGCACCAGGGTGTCCTACATGTGATTTAACTGCCAAACTTTGTGGAATTTGGTCCATTAGTTTTTCAGCTAGAGTAGATACAAGCTTTTGGAGGCCATTTGGCAAAAAAAGGCGGGTTCTTTTATTCCGAATCGTACCCAATACTAATCAGCACCAGATTCGCCCACAACTTACTTATGTACCAAATTTTATGAAATTCGGTCAATTACTTTTTTAGTTAGAGTGGATAAAAAATCTGCACAGACAGACACACAGACAGACACACAGACACACAGACACACGGACACACGTACACACAGACACACAGACACACACACAGACGTCACGCTACAGATAGTTTTCTCGTATTCTAGAGGTCTCGAAACGTGTAGATCCGTCGAAAACTCGAGATGCGATTTTAGGCATGATTCCAATACTTCCCCTATACATTACCATGTATTGCAGGGAAAGTAAATATCTGATGTGGGCAGCACATGACTTTCCCTGCAGACTTATATACACAATCTCTTATTTTAATTAAATTTAATTCACCATTAATTCCATTTTCGTTCTCATTTGGTAACTGGACTCATTTTCAAGGGTGGCGTAGAGAAAAAAACAAATAAACAAAAATATATCGAGAACGGCTAGTCCTAGTATAATGGGGCTGGTCTTATTCTTTTCTTCGTTAAAAATTACGTATAAAACAAGCATTTAATGGATATATTTCAGCATACGTGGTTTTTTATTTTAGATTTTGTCGATTTTTCGGGCCATTTTGCAAAAAAAGGCATTCTATTTTTTTCCGAATCGTACCAAAATCTAATCAGCACCAGGGTGACCCACAAGCAATTTATCTACCAAATTTTGCGAAATTTAGTCCATTAGATTTTCAGCTAGGGTGGATACAAGCTTTTGCGGGCCATTTCGCAAAACGAGGCGGGTTCTTTTATCCCGAATCGTACCCAAATCTAATCAGCACCAGATTCGCCCACAAGTGACTTACCTACCAAAATTTATGAAATTCAGTCACTTACTTTTTTAGTTACAAGTTTTTTTAGTTTTTAGTTTTTAGAGTGGATACAAAATCTGCACAGACAGACACCCAGACAGACACACAGACACACACACAGACACACACACACAGACGTCACGCTAAAAATAGTTTTTTCGTATTCTAGAGGTCTCGAAACGCGTAGATCCGTCGAAAACTCGAGTTGTGATTTTCGACATGATTCCAATACTTTCCCTATACATTACCATGTGTTGCAGGGAAAGTCAAAATACATAAAAGCGCGAAAAATATATATTATATTTAACATAATTTATATAGAGAGAAAGGAAAAATTCTGGGAAAATCCAATAATAATTGTACATTACCTTCTCTTTATATCATATCTATGTCTTCTTTCGCTGCCAATCGGAAAAAATAAACAATTAAGTCATTTTGTCGCATATGGAAATACGATTCAATATAACTCAATTTAACATATTAACAGAATTGCAAAATATTTGTAATTATTACTTTCCTTGCAATACATGGTAATGTATAATGAAAGTATTGGAATCATGCCGAAAATCGCAACTCGAGTTTTCGACGGATCTGCACGTTTCGAGACCTCTAGAATACGAAAAAAATAGTTTTAGCATGACGTCTGTGTGTGTGTCTGAGTGTCTGTCTGTCTGTCTGTGCAGATTTTTTATCCAATCTAACTCAAAAAGTACTGGACCGAATTTCATAAAATTTGGTAGGTCAGTTACTTATGGGCGAATCTGGTGCTGATTAGTTTTGGGTACGATTCGGGATTAAAGAACCCGCCTTATTTTGCGAAATAGCCCCCCGAAAACTTGTATCCACTCTAGCTGAAAAACTAATGGACTGAATTTCACAAAATTAGGCAAATACGTCACTTATGGGAGACCCTGGTGCTGATTAGATTTTGGTATGATTCGGAAAAAAATAACCTGCCTTTTTCTGCAAAATGACCCGCAAAAGTCGCCTAAATCTAAAGTAAAAACCCCGTATGCTCAAATATATCCATTAAATGCTAGTTTAATACGTAATTTTTAACGAAGAAAAGAATAGGACCAACCCCATTGGACTAGCCGTTCTCGAGATATTTTAGTTTGTTCGTATTTTTTCTACGCCACCTTTGAAAATAAGTCCAGTTATCAAATGAGAACGAAAATTGAATTAAAAGTGAATTAAATTTAATTAAAATAAAGAGAACGTGAATATAAGCCTGAAGGGAAAGTCATGTGCTGCCCACATCAGATTTTTACTTTTCCTGCGATACATGGTAAAGTATAGGGAAATGATTGGAGTCATGCCAAAAATGGCAACTCGAGTTTTCGGCGGATCTACACGTTTCGAGACTTCTAGAATACGAAAAATCTATTTTTAGTGTGACGTCTGTGTGTGTCTCTGTCTTTCTTTCTGTCTGTCTGTACAGATTTTGTATCCACTCTAACTAACAAACTAATAGGCCGAATTTCATAAAATTTGGTGGGAAAGTCACTTGTGGGCGAATTTAGTGCTGATTAGTTTTGGGTACGATTCAGTGTAAAATAATCCGCCTTTATTTTGCCAAATGTGCTGCAAAACCTTATATCCACTCTAGATGAAAAACTAATGGACCGAATTTCACAACATTCGGCAGATAAGTCACTTGTGGGTTACTCTGGTGCTGATTAGAAGTTGGTATGATTCGGAAAAAAGTAACCTGCATTGTTTCGCAAAATGGCCCGCAAAAATCGCCACAATCTAAAATAAAAAACTACGTATGCTCGAATATATCCATTAAATGTTTGTTTAATACGTAATTTATGACGAAGAAAAGAATAAGACCAACCCCATTACACTAGCACTAGTCGTTCTCAAGATATTTTAGTTTTTTCGTATTTTCTCTACGCCACCTTTGAAAAAAAGTCCAGTTATCAAATGAGAACGAAAATTGAATCAAAAGTGAATTAAATTTAATTAAAATAAAGAGAACGTGAATATAAGTCTGCAGGGAAAGTCATGTGCTGCCCACATCAGATTTTACTTTCCCTGCAATACATTGTAATGTATAGGGCAAATATTGGAATCATGCCGAAAATCGCAACTCGAGTTTTCGACGGATCTACGCGTTTCGAGACCTCTAGAATACGAATAAACTATTTTTAGTGTAACGTCCGTGTGTGTGCTGTGTGCCTGTCTGTGTGTCTGTCTGTCTGTGCAGATGTTGTATCCACTCTAACTAAAAAACTAATTGACCGAATTTCATAAAATTTGGTTGGTAAATCACTTGTGAGCGAATCTGGTACTGATTAGTTTTGGGTATGACTCGGGATAAAAGAACCCGCTTTTTTTTGCGAAATGACCCTCAAAAGTCTGTATCCACTCAATCTGAAAAACTTACGGACTGAATTTCACAAAAGTCGGTAGATAAGTCGCTTCTAGGTCACCCTGGCGCTGATTAGATTTTGGTATGATTTGGAAAAAAATAACCTGCCTTTTTTATTTTGCAAATTTGCCCGCAAAAATCGTCAAAACTAAAATAAAAAACTACGTATGCTCAAATATATCCATTAAATTCTTGTTTTACAAGTAATTTTTAACGAAGAAAATAATAATATCAACCCCATTAGAACTATCCGTTCTCGAGACATTTTATTTTTTTCGTATTTTCTCTACGCCACCTTTGAAAATAAGTCCAGTTACCAAATGAGAACGAAAATTGAATTAAAAGTGAGTTAAATTTAATTGAAATAAAGAGAACGTGGATATAAGTCTGCAGTGAGAGTCATATGCTGTCCATATCAGGTTTTCTCGTTCTGTAGAAAAATTGCATTTTACCAGAAATCTTCAAATTGGATGTTTTGCCGGAAAGTACCTTAATGGTCTTCTGTAAACATTTCTTTTGAAGTATGCGTATAAGATGTAAAGAAGATAACTCAAGGATAGGTGGCGATATATTATGTAAAAGTTAAATCTAGAAATAATTTTTTAGTCTGTTTCATTAATGTGAATTGGAAATTTAAGGTATTCAGAACATTATGTCTCCTATGACTAATAAATACAGGTTTGATAATACATATTTTTTGCGAAATAATAACGTTTAGTACTGTATACTAATTTTCTGGGAAGTAAAGAAACTTTTATTCTAAAATCATTAGTTTTTAATGAAGGAAATATGCAGGGTAAGAGTCATATATTCAATATATTAGTATTTATTGAAGAATTCAAGTAGTAATATTTGTAGTCAATCATCAGTGTTGTTACGAACGCGTAAAATGCCCCCATTGGAGTCACTTATGAAAACCAGACGGAGAAAACACCCGCACAGGCAACTTTTCTTATTTCCTGAATCCAGGGTTGTCAGATTCTGAGTTTAGTAGAGGGTAGGCAGATTTGGCAGTTTATCACGAATTTTCGTCAATGTTTTGAGAATAGTAGCAGTTGCTTATGTGATATGAAATGCATCAATGTTTTGAGAATACTATCGTCTGTTTTATAAAATTGTAAGCATTCATTTGTTTTTTTACTGTACCTGATAGTTGTTTAGTGACTTGGGAGATAGTTAACGAGTTATTTGCTGTATAATGTTCCTGTTTACATTGTGCTTGTAAATAAATGGGTTAGTTATTCTGAAATTTGGACTCATACTTGTATACTTAGCGTACACCCATAACAAAGGATACGTCGTAACAGTATTTATTGAGGAGTTTAAGTATTAGTATTTATCAAGAGGTTTAGAAAGTTTACAGAATTTTGAAATCTTATATAATATAATAAGGAAAATTACGATTAGCAATGTAAAAACCCTTGTGCATGATATTCCATTCATTTATATGATAAGATCATAGTATTTTCTTGTATATTATATTTTTAACACTTTACAACATAGTTGAAATGTGTTTATGACTTCGTTCATTCTGTCTTTCTGTCTGTCTGTCTGTCCATTAGCACGATAACTGCCGTAAAAATGACTTTATCAAAATGGAATTTTAGTATGCTTTTCAGACGGTCTGTGGGACCTACGGGAATATAAATTAATCATATCACCGAATTAGCTTTTTATTGAACCCGGGTTGAAAAAATGAAATACATTGAACCCTATGGGACCTAATTTTTCAAACATTTTTTAAGCACATTTAAAATTCACAAATTGCTTCGAAATTTTTAGGAAATATTCACATTATTTCATAAAATATATAAAAAAAAGTAGTTTCAGTAAAATATGTTAGGTAGTTTTTTAATTAAAAATTATTTAAAACAGGGAGAAAAACGAAATCAATTAAATTCTGAATTTTGCGATATCCTCCAGAAAGAAAAAATACATATATTGTATAATATATAACTTTCTAAGGGTTTAATTATTTTGTATCTAAAAGAGGCTTCACATTTTAAAATAAATTTGGTAGATAACAATTTTTCAAATTTTTTTTTAATTTGATGTACCTCTTCATGATATACTTATTTGATTGTGTTTTTAATGCACATTCCTACGTCGTAGAGAATTAAAATTTGGTACACAGCTTAAATTTGTAGAACATTTTATTCTACAACAATTTGATGGATCTTTAAATATAGATCCTACATTTTTTTCGAAATGGCCTGAAAATAATCCCCGTTCACTTTTAAAAATCATTGTTGTAATATTGTTAAAAATTCTGATGTGGACAGCACATGTCTTTCCCTGCAGACTCATATTCACGTTCTCTTTATTTCGTTAATAATAATTTGAGTTTATCTGCACAAAATAATATCCATAAGTATTTTAAATGACATTGAATTTGCACGTTAAACTTAAATTTGGTTCTCATTGATAGATGGATTTTTTGTCAAAGGTGGCGTAGCGAAAACGCAAAAAAACTAGAATATCTCAAGAACGGCTAGTCCTAGAGTAATGGGGTTAGTCTTATTCTTTTTGTAGTAAAAAATCACATGTAAAATAGGAATTTAATTGATATAATTGAGCACACGTAGTCTTTTATTTTTATATTTAACGATTTTTGCGGGCCATTTAGTAAAAACAGCCCGTTCCTTTTTCAGGAATCGTACTAGAATAATCTACAAGTGATTTATATAGCAAATTTTGTTAAATTTGGTGTATAAATCACTGGTTGGTTATTGAAATACACCAAATTGTGTTAAATTTGGTCCATTCGTTTTTAGCTCGAGTGGATAAAGGCAATTTCTGCCGGCCATTTCGCAAAGAAGGCATATTCTATTATTACGAATCGTACAATAATCAAATGAACATCAGGGTTTCCCACAAAAAACTTACCTACCAAATGTTATTAAATTCGGACCATTAGTTTTTCAGTTAGAGTGGATGCAATATCCTCACAGACATACAGAAACACACACATATACACCCTTACACACACAGACGTCTTCCTAAAAATAGTTTTTCGTATTCTGGAAGTTCCAAAACGTGTAGATCCTTCGAAAATTCGAGTTCCGATCTTCGGCATGATTCCAATACTTTGAATACATACATACGCACACACATATATTATCTGTGTATCTGTAATATCCGTGTATCTTAATTCTGTGCCTACGCAATTACAATAGTTGTGATTTTAAATGATCCCTAAACTTTTATTATTTCTTCAACGAAACCTAATTTTAACTTATGCAGAATGCAAATATCTCAAGCGATTGTAAGGTGAGTTACATAAGAATTGCTGAATTTTTTTCACACAAAATTATTTAGCTCTGGAGTCTGAAATGCAAGTTATATGAATGAAATATTCATTGATTTTGCATAGAGAATCAGATGATTTATATTTCGATACAGTTTTATATATTTAAGTATAATAAATTACTGTAGTACTATAAAAATGTAAAAGATATCACCACTGAATGTATCACATTTTAGAGATTTTTAAATGAAATTGCATTTCAGTTGGAAAGTGTTTCATTATCATTGCTTATGCATGATTGATCTTTCTTGTTTTAAGTAGCCTTTGTGAGATTTAATCTTATATTGTCAACCACAGATATATTAAGCATATTGTGAATAATTTAATAAGCAGCGTCTGGTCACATTTTTGTTTACATTTTTTTTTGTCATCAGAAAATAACTTCAGAACATAACATTGATCATTCAAATGGTATCCACAAATCATTATAATCGTATAAATTTGACAAACTTACTAATTAGTTAGTAATTTCACATTCCGCTGAGTAAGGCATTAAAGCCATGAAAACCAGAAAATTTTAATGCAAAATTATTCATTCATTTTATTTATATTAAATCGTTTGAAAAAAAATACTATAATGACTAGAGAAAATGCATTTTTATGAACGTAAAAAAACTGCAATCTTAAATTCTCGTTTTATTGCATGGCTGTCAAGTTCTTATTAAAAATATATTTCTAACAGTTGTTATTTTACAAACAGCTAAAGGAAATTCTGAATTTAATAAATAAATTAAATAATATTAAAAAAATAAGTAATTACGCTATTAAATTTCAGTTTGCCACCATAAAGAAGGAAACAGGCCATAAACTGAAGATTTATATTAAAGTACTTAGAATACCCATAATACACTCAGAATAAAATCTCTGGCATAGATTCAAAATTAAAAGAACACTTTTTTACTCGTTACAATTTGGATAATACATTCTGAATAATTAATTCTCTGTATTAGCATCCATCACGTAAATGCTTCTAAATACAAATTCTTCTAAATACAAATTCTGACTTTCGGATTTTGCAGGATTTACACATTTTTAGCATTCTTATAAACATACTGTCTTTCTGTGAGTATATGTGTAAGATGTTTCGATAACAAATTGAGCTATTCAAATGGAATTTGATATGATGATTGTAAACGATAAATCATAGAGATAAATTGATTGTTAGAGAGATCGGTGAGGGTATAGGACCTGAAGTATTTTTTGTGGAATTGATGAAGTGTTATAAAAAATAGTTGCGAATATTTTATAATTGTTAAATTATGTAACTAATTATTTTATATGTAATTATACATTAAGAAGATTAAATAAAAAGCTTATCAGCATTTAGAGTTGAAAATAATCATTTCTATATGAATATGATTTCAGTGTTACATCACTACTTCTGTTACTACGTACAAATTGAAAATTTTATTTTATTCCAATTGTTTAAAATATTATAAATTTAAAATCAATTTTTATGAATATAAATATTTAAAAAATATAAACACTTTTCCTTGTGTGTATCACGGTCCGCCTCAAATATAAACAATAAGATAATGGAGCTACTCAAAGAGTTATTTACCAGTCAGAAATTGTTTGTTTCATTTCTCACTAAAACGCGAATTCTTTACAAGTTAATAAGCTATTGATATAATTACAGATGAAAAAAGCATTTCTACTTCTGACTAAAGCCTTTTGAATTAGCTAATGAGTATAAATAATCTCATACTACAAACTCATTTTTATAATAAGCAATCAATATTTGAAGAAGCTAATTTTAAATTTCCTAAAACATCATTAAAAATACATATTTCAATAAACAGTGGATCTATCAAGACGACACATTAGATGATATTATCATTCTATTAATACTTATTATTGCGTTGCTATTATAGTACATTGCTGCATAAATAAATACGAGCTATCAATTCTAGTATAAATTATATTATCATATTCCTGGTATTGTTCATTGTTTCTATAGAGATGAATAATGCTATAAACGTTTCAGATTTTACAATAATATCCATTTTACATTATGCCAATTACAAAAATTATAATTGGTTCAAAATTTCTGCATGATAAATCTGAATATTCATTTCGATATGTACAATCGATTTTGAATTATTTTATAATTTACCTCATCGACGCATACATATATATACAAGGTGTTCCAAAAAGATTAAACGCGCTTTAATTCATTGCCTATTGGAGATAAGTGGGCAATGCAAATTGCGAAAATGCTGAAAGTTAGGTAGGAAATAAGACTATGTTAATTAAATAGTCCTCCCATTAATTTCCAAAAAGTTACACATTTTAAATTTTTATACGACCCCCTTAAACAATAGATTAACCAGAATTTTTTAATTTTTACCGCAACAGGATCATTACGAAAACCGCATATCTGTATCTTTAAAATTGAGCGAGCTATATTTAATTGAAAATTGAACATTGTGAATGGGGACCATATATCAAATTAGAAATGTAAATTTGTGACATATCACAAAAAAGATAAAACTGGATGATAATAGGATACCAAACCGCGTAGTAAGTATCACTGCTATATATGATCTATGTCTGTTGTTGTTGTTGTTGAGACCCAGACCGCCCGACCTACCAGAAAGGTGTAAGGTAAAGGTGTAATGATCTATGTCTGTGTAATGCTTTATTTGGATGCATTTGTGATAAAAAATGTTGACACATATTAACGTATTTTTGATCTAAACATCGCCAATTTCCATCGTCAATTTGTTTATGATCCCTATTTTCACTGATAAAACAGCCTTTCACGTGGTAACGAAAAGTGGCATAAGTCAGATTTTTTCATTTACAATAATTCAGTTGATTTTAATGATACAGATATGCGGGTTTTTTTTAATAATCTTGTTGCATTAAAAATAAAAATTTTCCGATTGACCAAATTTGTCTAAGGGGGTCGTATAAAAATTTAGAAACCGTATTTTTTTTTAAATGAATAGGAGGACTATTTCATTAACGTAGTCTTATTTCCTACCTTACTTATATTTGCAATTTACATTGCCCACTTATCTCTAACAGGTAAAGAATTAAAGCGCTTTTCAATCTTTTCGGGACATCCTGTATAGATAGCATCATTTTAAAATGTTTGAAATGTATTCAAATGGTCCTGAAAAATGCAGTTTTGTCAAAATCTTCAATTATAAAGTTTATTTGGGATGAAACTTTGTCTGAGCTATAGAGTAAGAAATAATATTTACTTAGACTGTTATCAACAAATACACAAATTCGCTATTTCTAAGGTAATAATCTTAGATCTCCTTCCTTTTCTTCGAAGTCGTCAATGGATTGATACAATACACTTTTCAAAATAACCTGTTCTTTCAGATAGATGTCTGTCGTCTAGACCACTATTCAGCCACAAGCGTCAACAACTTAAGATGTCTGTTTATCGAGTGCTATAAAGTCAGACTATGTAAACTTTCGTGCTTTACATCTTTATCAAGTAAGTTTGAATTTATGTAGTTTCATCATATTAGACCCGAATTTTAGAAAAAAAAATCTATCTAGATATATTGATTAATTTATAAAAAAACTTTTCATATTATATTTCTGATAGCTAAGAGTAAAATTTAAATTTGCAATAAAATTGCTTGGTTAATAATTATAAAAAATTGATAAGTAGTAGTTCACCTTTTTACTTTCCTTATATACATAATGTATAAGGAAAGTATTGTGACGGGGTCGAAAATTGAAATTCGAGTTTTCGTCGGGAGACCACGTTTCAAGCATCCCTGATCACGAATCAAACATTTATGAAGTGATATCTGCGTGTGTGTGTGTGGCGTAAGTGTATATGGCGTAAGTGTGTGTGTGTGTGTGAAAGTATGTGTGTGTGTGTGTGTTGGTGTGTGTGTGTCAGCGAGTCTATGGAGATGATAACTGACGAGCGAATGGACCGATTCCAACAAATTTGGTACAAAAATTACAATCCGTAAACACTGGAAGCCTATTGTTTTTAAACGTAATCGAATGTTCAGAACCCCCCTAAATTTTCGAGTTAAATTTTGAAAAAATCGTGAAAAAATCAAAACCGCTAATAAAGTTATGCAAATGGACATTTCTTATTTAATTTTCATTAGAAAACAATTAACATAAATTTTAGAACGCTAACAAGAACCGTTCTTGAGATATTGCACATTTTTCAAAAAATCATCAAAAATTCATATAAAATAAAAAAAATATATTTCCTATTGAGAAACATGTTCAATTTTCATATGTAATACCATGCAATAAATTGGGTGACATCATTCTCGTGGATCTAGCTCGTTCCATTCATGAGAAAAGTTACTTCGAGTAATACTTTTGTATTTGAACGCCAATAGTCATTTATCCGCCATAAGAATAACTTATTTCTCCGTAAGTAAAGCTTGGCGAGATTTTGGCGACGAATTTGGCGGAATGTCGCCTATTTGGCGACTTTTTTAAATGCTGTCAAATTAACGAAAATCTCGCCAAATAGATTAAAATGACGCTAAATCAATGAAAATGACGCTAAATCAATGAAAATGACGACTAATTGTCGAAAATTCAATATTTTGGAAAGAATATAAGTATCTACTATAAGAAAAACCTATTTTTTTACTGTAAAAGTAGTAAATTCATTACATTATATAAGGAAAGTCATGTGTTGCCCACATCAGATTTTTTATAATGCATTTTAAGATTTTTATATATGTTCGCTAAATTTTATATTGAATTACTTTCTTTAGCAATCCTTTCCGTATGAGTTGGATGAAAAAGTATGAAAAAATATGAAAAAATATCAAATAAAATATATGTAAAGTTTCAGCCTTATTTTTTGAGGCACCTTTTCTCTTATATATATATATTCCATGTAAGGAAGCAGTAGTGATTTATATATTAATTATATTGGCGATATATTAATACATCAATCATAATCTATTAGAGCTTCTGTATATTACTTTTAATAAAGAGAATTTAATCATGACAAACTCCACAACGGAATGCACATTCTACTCTTCAAAAAGACGTTGAGCTTGAAAATTCAATTTCAAAACAAAAAGGATTTTATACAAGTAAGTAAAATATTTGATGGGATCCAGTTTTTGGAAAAGAAGTTTATAACTATAGCTAGATATATAAGGTATTACTCGATAATTCACTACTTTTTCAAAAGTTTTACTCAAAATACAATACTTACTTTTAATCATCTATTTATTCCAGTATTTTAAAATATATAAATTTTTATTAGATTTCAGTGACTTATGGCTCAGAACTCATAAAAAGGATTTTAAGTTTATTATGTAATATATATTTCTTCGTGTCTCCAGGACATATTGGTACTTATATGCCAAAATACTATTATGAATTACTAACAAGTTTACAAGATTTTCTGCCTTTCTCCTAAGAAATAAAAGACATCTATTGCCAACCATTGTTATTATCGAAAGGTTCAATCGCTGACATTGAGGATAAATTTGGTGATATTAGCAGCACATTTTATGAAGAAACGCCAATTGGGCGAGTTCTTGAAACTATCGAAATGTTTGGTTAAGAATCTACTGAGTTTCGTTGATTCTTTTAGAAATTTTCACGTAGGGCATATAAGCATCGTTCAGTTAAGTACAATTTTTTTTCAATCGAGTAAAATTAAATATTTTGAATATTCCAATTTTTACAGAATAAAATATTCTATCTTGTGAATGAGTTGACGCTTAAATTGATGCTTTATTTTGCACTAGAAAGATAAGCTCGTCATGAGACGAGATAAAGTTGCAAAAGATTGTTTTCCATCCACTCCATGCTTACACATGCGAGCCATATACTCCCCCCATTCAATATTACTTTTTATTATACGAGATCCTACCAAAACCACGCATAATAAACCATGTGTTAACATAACGCAAATAATCTAGGCTCTCTTAGACGAATTAATTAATTTTAATGCCTCAAACTTTTTATTTCAATTTTCACTTGCATGGAGGTAAAAGTGACTAACTCTCTCTAACTTCAAGGGTCATATAATTCAGCTCAAACTAATCTATCTATAAATTAATTTTGCAATAATTTCATTATATAAAACATGAATTTTAAGGTAAAGAAAGAAGCAAGTATCTCTAACTGTGGTTTAAATATTCAAATCTGACTTGTTAAATTGGGAAGACCTCTCAGTATTAACTTTCTTAATCAGCTTAATCGTGGAGGTAAATGGATGGTTTCATTTCTAACTCCATGAGATCAATAGAATTTTTCCGTTTAGTTTTTGCGGGTACTAAAATCTCATGACCAACATGATACAACTGCATTATGTTGTGACAAATCCTTCGACCTGTTATATAAACCCAGGGAGTGCTCGTTCCGGGGCATGGCTGACTTAATTATTTTACCTGGCCAAGAAATTTTGCAAGAAAATCCCTCCCATGGTTGAAGTAATGTAGATATTAGTAATTACAAGGTGCAATCTCTTTCAAAGCAGAATAGATTATTATGTCTCGTAGTAATTTGTCTGTGGTTCCGCCTTATCTGCGTGATTATGCAGTTTGTCGGCTTGACCAGTCAATGCATGTAATATTCATGCCTATGGCGAATGATTTAATGTACGGCAGTCGCTACGACTTCAATTTCGAGTACTTTCAAGCTGCTGGTCAGCTATGCATAATCAGCATTAGTAAGCTTAACTCCTAAGGTCACGATTTATTTTTCTAATATTAAGTTTTAATTTGTATGTAATAGGTGACGTTACTCATTAATACATCATGACGTTATCAAATGCTTGTGAACCAGTAAACAATACATGTCGCGCTATGCGAATATGCAGTAGTATATCGAGCTAGTAGCCGGTTAGTAGATCCAATACAATACTCGTCCAGGCTGCACCAAACCATAAAGTGGTGGCCCGGGAAGTATAGTGTGATATCGTCAAGTACAAATTCGGCACTTCTACAGTTCTGCACTGGAACGGTTTAGTGCGGATAGACGCTGTTACGATCCCTCAAAAGTCAAGCCAGTGTACTTCGCTGAAACTTTCCAGTGCATATCGCAGTGGCGACACTTCGGTGACGCAGGTGAAGTAGCGCTTCACCTTGCGTCATCTGACGTTATCGTTTGAATTCGTTATTATTATTATTTGCGAATTTTTCTGACTCGTTTGACTACATTTAGATATTATTTGACAACATGTGTGACACTATGTGTTTTGATAACGTTCCCTGTCGAGGAGGAGAAGAGAATCCCGCCACTGAATTTGATTCACACATTCATGAAGTCATAAGCCGTCTTCGGCTTATCGGTATTTCTATATTCGGGTCCTAATTTTTGAATGCTGGTAAGAAACGTATAAATAGAAATTCAGGTAGTTGAAAGTTTGAGATGCTTCTCACTGTATGTGTGCGAACTTTGTCAGTGTAGTATGCGTTGAATGTCGTATTTTGAGATTTTGATGTGCAGAATTGGGTTTCTAGGTATAGGATACATGGATTTAAAATATTTGTATGAAATAAAAGTTTGGGTTAGCTTACGTACTTAATATATCTCTCTCACTGTATATAGTACTTTTAAACTAGGTGTTCCTGTATTTTACTCTTAAATGTGGTTTACAGAAAACAATATTTTTTACATTTGCTTAAAACTAAGAGTTAGTGTTTTTATGTTTTTATAGTGTATTTTGCGCCTCTCAACGTATTTCGAAGTTGGGTTATCCTCAGATTTTGGGTTATATTACATACCGTCAGTTCAGTCATGTAGATATTTTTGAATTTATGTGTAAAGTCATAAATTCAGAAATGAGTTAAATTTCCCGAATTTATATAGCAGAACATTTGATATTCTTCAAGTTAGTTTTTGAAGACAAGATGCGGGAAGAACTTAACTGAGAAAATAGTAAGTTCAGTATGAAACATCCCCAGAACAGTCAAATCTGTTTAGGGTAGCTTTCAAGGCACCTAGTTTTCAGGAATCAGATCCGACATTGTGTTTTTCATAAATATAATCGTAGTTTGCAGTCGCTCTTTACCTGATTAAATTTCATTCAGTGGTTACAACACCCCATACTCGGGTACTGAAATGTGTTCGATATATTATTTTTAACTCTCCAGCTCAGAAAGCTTATGATGTTTTAAAAGAACGAGTTCTGGCTTCTTATGAGCAGTCGGAGGACTTAAATTTAAGGGTATTGTTGAATGACTTGAATTTAAGCGATCTGCACCCATTGTAGTTATGCGAGATGGAGAGTTTGAATGAAGAAACGCTTAATGAAAGTACCTTGCCTACGCTATGGATGCAAAGAGTCACTTATCAGGTGCAACAAATTCTTAGTATTTGCTCTGAAGAATCTTTAGGGTTATCTAAGCTTGTAAAAATCGTTGACAAAATGTGCGATGGTCCCAGACATAGTGCTGTGATAGCGAGTACTTCAGGAAGTACTTCTGCCTTGGACGAAATCCAAGCAGAGGGAACTGAATTAAGAACTTCATTCAGAAATTCAGTTCCACAACTAGTTCAAAACCCACACGGACTATAAGTACTTTCAAACATGGAAGAAATAGATCTTCATCAGGTTCGTGTTCTAATGAATTACATTGGTATCATGAGAAATTTAAAGAGAAAACTCCTAAATTTAACGCCCCATGTAAGTGCTCGGAACAATAGCGAACACATCTGTGTCGTCAGATAATAATAATACTGGTTACCGACACGAACGTAGTACTAAGACTAAATTCCCGGTTGATAGCGGCGCTGCTATTAGTTGTTACCCACAACAGATTTATTTTACGATAAGTTCCAGTGGATTTAAAATTGTTTGCAGTTAATGTAAAAACGTTTTTAACTTTTGATAATATTAGATTGGATTTGGATTTTGAACTTTTTTGGAAATTTACTATAGATGATAGTACGACACCCATATACTGGATGCCGATTTTCAGGAACGGTTTGTGTTTTTGAACAGGCAAATTTGTGACAACGAAACTATATTGTTCACATACGATTCCATTATTTCTGGACCATCTGTGTTTATTACTAATTAGTGGAGAACCTCCGTGTGATGCCATAATTTCTAAATTTCACCAGATGTTTGGTCTTAACCCCGAAATGCAGATAAAACAAGATAATGGATTTTTTACGCATTGTATTGAGACTACCGGTCCTCCGGTTTTTTAAAGCTTAGAAGATTGAATCCAGAAAAACTGGCGGCGGTAAAGAAAGCTTTCCAAATTCTGGTGGAACAAGGTGTGATTACGTCCTCACAGTCTGTGGAATAGTCCGGTTTATATGGTAAAGAAAAGAACATTGCGTGAAAAATTTATGGACATTTTCGAACGCTTAACAAAATTACGACCTCTACTGGGTATTCGCTTCCATACATATATGATTTTGTGACGGAATTTAGAGGCAAAATAGTTTATTTCCAAAGTTGACTTGATTTGTGCATATCAGCAAGTTCCATTTGAATACCGAGAGGTATATAAAACTGATGTAACTACCGCGATAGCATTGTTCGAGTTCCTGAAGATGCCGTATGGATTGCGTGATGCTAGTAGTACATATCAACACGTTTTTGATAGCATCCGTGTGTTTAATTTTTGTTCGCAGTACTTAGATGATGTATTCGATTCCTCTGATGATAAAGAAACTGATAAGCAACAATTAGAGAGATTGTTCAAAAAAATTGAGTGATTATGGTTTGGTGGTACACTTAAAAATGTGAATTTCGAGTTCCTAAAATTTCGTTTAGGATTTTTAATAGTTGATAAATGAGTTTCTCCAGTGCCGGATAAGGTTAGTAAATTGGTTGACTATCTCTGACCTACTGCAGTTAAGGATATGAGAATGTTTAGGGTAATGTTGAATTTTTATAACCGTTTCTTCCAAGGGTGCAGCAGAGAAAGGGCTAAGTTAGTTGAACTTGTTATTGCCCCAAGATTGTAAATTCGTTGCTTCGAAAGCTTTGAAAGAAAATCTGGGGACACGAATTTTATGAAACTACGTACGAGCCTGACACGGTCAGAAACCTCACATGTGAAATTATGATAGGTGGTCTAAGCGGTCACTTAGAGCCCCCTAGATCATACATCTAAGGCAACGGGATTGGTAGAAATATGGTTGTAAACAGCCACCGGCATCAAATTATATGCAATCTTATTTTGATGTAGCACATATACGTTACTGTTCCTTGTTAATTAAATTATGTAACTTTATGTAAGACGTCAAAGCTATAGTTTCTCAGTTGTATCCAGAGTTCACAGGACATTTATAGGGGGGTGGGAGACGGAATTATCTTAAATAGTTAAACACGCTTCACTCGAGCAATAGTGAGACTGACTCTCTATGTTCCCAATCAAGGGAGAGTGGATTTGTTTAGAAATGCGCTCGACAATAGGAACATTCTAGGATAGTTTACCACTCCTTGGTCAACTCCTTTATCATACAACTATGTAGAGAGAGGGGGATATTCGATTTATTCCCCACCCCTCTTCAATCGCCCTAATTCCACATAAATATCTTTGAATTTCGTCGAATGGCGCTAAATCCAGTAAAAATTATTCGATTTAGAATAAAAAATTACCTTTTGCATATTGACGACTGATTAGAAATAAAATGTTATCAAAATCGGATAGGTAGTTATAAAAGTATTTTTCAAACATTTTGATATTGAAGTAATTATACTAGCTTGCTTGCTACAAATATGCATTTCGTTGAATGCATTGGACACTCAAATAACTCATAATAAAATAGAAATGGATTGCGATAACCCTATTTTGTACTACTTGTCAAAGAATTTTCTTCACTTGGAATTCTTCTGTTGTGTAGCAACTGTCATACTTAGATATTACAACATACTACGTACACGATACTTATGTCAATGATCTTATAACAACAAATTACATTTGGATTGAAACAGACCTAATTTGTACTAGTGGTTATCAAGCAGTTTTCTTCCCAATCTCTTGTTATGCATAACTGCCTTTATGTAATCCCATTTACGATCTTGAATAAATACAAAGCTAATGAAAATAAATCAATGCATTGCTGTTTTTTAAAGCAAAAGATACGGGCATTAATGCCAGTTTTGACGAAGTAAACGAGACGCAGCGGAATCTGAATTTAAATTGCATGATTTCAGAATTTTAAATTAGAATCCAAGAGAAATATAAAGCAGCAAGGAAAAAAGCTCCTTTGTAAAGACGTTAAAATGACAATATACTGGGAAGATTTATACATTAGCATACTTGAAACAAACTAACAATGCTCAAATTCAAAGACATTTTTAAAATTTATTTACAGTATAAAATATCTTGTTTCATATAATTCTTCATATTAAATAATTGTGTGCAAATATTAAACTAACATGAAACATCTATGCGTTTAAAAATTAAAGAAATAAAATCATTTAAATGAAGTTTACAAATATACAGGGTTCCCGGGAAATTTCTTCAGTAACTCTAACTTTGTAAGGAATGGTCCACGAGTGTACACTTTAAATTTATCTACAGTGTTAGATTTATCTATCTCTATTATTATGTGACCATGCGCGGTCGAATAAAAGGGATTGCAGCGCCCCTAGACAATAATTTAAAAGTTAGGATAGTGAACTCACCATTAAAGCGATATTGACGCAAAAAACCCATTGCAATTTTCTAGAGCATTTTCTTATGAGTGAGAATCGACAGAAAAACAGTTAAAAAAGACAATTATTTGACACAATATAGTTATTGGCTAATGGCTGTCCTATTCAGGAGCGATAAAATAAACAATATTTACATTCACAGAATCTATTAATGTCCAGTATATCAATAAGTGCAATACTCTATGTGGGACGGATGATAAAAATGTGAGCAATATATAAAAGCACAAAGAATGCAATAATGCAGCTTACAGATATTTCAAGAATACACTGAATCCCCTTTGTCAGTGCAAGAGAACCAACAAACCCGAAGTCCAAAAGAGTAAAGGGCGTAAAAGGACTCAAGGACTCAAAGAAATGCCATTAATGGAGTACCTAGCAAAGCGATAGTGCTTGCTTTACCTCCGATCATATGTAAAAAGGTTAATAAATCATAAAACATACTTTTAAAATAAAATAGGGATCCAGTAAGATCATAGCGGTGCATGTAAGGCAGTATTGAGACAAGTCGCAGTACGGTCCACATGTCGCTGAATTAGAAGAAGGAGAAAAAACCTCCAAGAAATAAAGGGAAATAGAGAAGTAACGGATGAGTTCCTTGGAACTCGGGCGTAAAAGGAAGAAACAGGAAGGGAGGGCTGGGTTATATACCTAATACCTGGATTAAGTGAGAGTCAATCAGTAAGTAGCATAAAGAACAGCCCAGTCAATCCGAAACGACAAGTAACACATAAGATTGGCGTGCGCGAAAACACAACAGGAATATCCAAATATGAATAAGATCCAAACAGACGAAAAAAGGTTAGAACGACACATAAAACCCCCAAACGAATGGATTGAAGAAATAAGGGGGGGGGCTATAGGGGCTGGCATGGCTGCCAGACCATGGACAGAAATAGAGTACTGGACAAGTCATACACTATACTTTGTGTAAAGGATAAGGAAAGCTTGAGCTGTATATAACAACAAATGCAATGATAAAGCAGTATACAGTTATTTCGGGCACACGTTTTTGAGTTTTCTTCAGCAAGGAATTTAAAAATGCACGCCGATCTATGATCTTGGCTTCTTTGAAGCTTTTCATATCCAAAGAAATTTTAGTGATCTAGTTTATGACTTATCCAGTACTCCGTTTTTGTCCTCCTTCTGGCGCAGTGCGTTATAAACTACCCCTTTTTCCTTTTTGTTATTCCTTTGGTGCTCTCATGTGTCGTTTTAACCTATTTTTCGTCTTATTGGATCCCGTTTATTCTTATCCGGACTTGACTTGTCTCATTGGGATATTCCTTTTGAAAATCTTGGGCACGTCATTCTCTTGTGTTGTTTTTCGTTTCGGATTAGCTGGACTATTCTGCATGTGCTTTCTGATTGGCTGAACTGTTCCTCATGCTGCTTTCTGATTGGCTCTTTCTTAATCCATATCTTGGGTATATATGTCCTTTTGTATCCTTCTTGCACCCATTCCTCATTTAGTCTTCGAGTTTGTTGGTCCTTTTACACTGAAGAAGGGGATCCAACGTATCCCCGAAACAGATGTCTGCTGCTTTATCCTTTTATTTGTGCTTATATACATTGTTATTGCTTATATATATTGTTATTGCTTATATACATTGCTTTAATGGAATGTTTAAAATAACAATGTCATTTAGAATACTACAGGAATTTGATAAATAAAATTGTAAATTTTGCTTTTAATATCTGATTATTATTTCAGCACGGGAGAAATCACTTCTTTCCATTTAGTTAGAACTATTATAAAATTTCAAAGACTAATACTCCAAATATATAAAAATGTACCACATATTTTAATTTTAAGTTTCCTAATGTTATACGTTTCTTAATGTTATGTTTTTTAATGTTCCATACGAAGAATGGGTAGATTGCTAGTTTAAACTACAAAAATAATATGAATTCTGTACTGTAAAGAAAAGCTTGGATATACTAATTGTTTTCTTATAGTACAGGGTGTTTCACTCGCTCTCCGCCCTGGATTCTTTTTTTCAAAACTTTCAAACTAGTGGTCGTCATTGAAATGAAATTTGACATAGACAGCGCTTAGTGTATGAGAAGCAGATGTGTCTTTTATTGTACCCTAAAATGTGCTTGTTGAAATTTCCCATCTCCTGTGACAATTTTCATAAGGACTTCTATGGGAAGGCCAGCATTCAGTTTTTCAGTTTTGGACTAGAAAGCAGTGCCGCCACTCCTGTCCTCCCGTAACCACTCTTCTCCTCTATACCAATGTATGTCCATATGAAATTTCATTGAATTGCATCCATTAGTTTGAAAGTTATAAAAGAAAATCAGGGACTTGGATCGAGTGAAACACACTTTAGAATATGAAGTATTTCAATCCAGTAAACATGGCCAAATATCAAACTATTATATTCAAATATTGCACATGGGTTTGCAAATGCGATCTCGTGCTTTTCTTCCTCTGGCAACGGAATGTGTGAAAATGAGCGCTGGTAGTCTAATTTTGCCTAAAATTCGAATCCTTCCAGTTTTATCATTATGTCTTGAATTTTTGGCCCTGGATAATTAAAGTTTTTTTGAAATACCATTTAAAAGTCTTATATCTAATCATATTCGAAATTTATTTGTATTTTGTTTCTTCACTAGGACCATTCCTCCGCTGTAATTAGAGTCACAGTGTCTAATTATGTTTGCTTCTAACATTTCGTCTATCTGTTTTTTTACTTCACTCCTCAGCACATAATGTAGGTAGTTTATAGGGTCTAGTTCCTATCGGATTTCAGTGCGATAGAATAACTTTCGGTTTGCCGCTGCCACAACTGCCGCTGTATTCATGCGGAGTACGATTGCATTAAACATGTGGGTCAGCAAGTCCTTCAGAGAGGTTGGTGGTAGGGGAAGGAGGGTACGGTCCCTATGGATGCCTCCCCCACTGGGTTCCGATCTAAATTTGGTGGCACTTCCCGGCCGTCCAAACAGTTACCTTACACCTTTCTGGTAGGACGGACGGTCTGGGTCTCAACAATAACATCTGTACATCCTAACGTGTTTAAATTTTTGAGAACGACGTCTCCGTAATCCATTAATAATTTTAATAAATCTTTCCTCTGATCGACGGGCATGTGGTCTAAATTGAAGTCTATTTGGAGTAACTCCTCTTGTCTAATACCTCTTATATTATTTATCCTATCGTCTAATTCTTTCCTGTGACTACTGTTATCCAAAAAATGAATTTCTTCATCATCCTGTTTATTACTGGGTATTAATTTCCCTACCAAAGTGTTTTTATTAAGTTTAATTTCATATAAACCTTCATTAATAATTGATATGAATTTAATTAATTTTTTCTCTGCTGTTTCTAAGTGAAAAATCGGTGGGTTAATGTTTAAGGGGTGTTTTAGAATTTTTGTTTCAACATCACAGTTTTGCAACATATTTTGTCTGCAAGTGCAATTCATTTCAACTAGTTTAGATTCTTGGGGGTTTATGTTAGTTTTCTTGTGCGCTCTACTTGAGGTATCTGATACTATGTTTAGAACGATTTCTTGATCGCCTAATGGGATTATTGTATCATCGACATTTAATATGTTTAGTTTCGTATCAATAATGGCAGCATTAAATTTTAGAAAATCATAACCAATGGTACCCACGCAATTGTCAGGGAATATTGCAATCGTAACATAAAATCCGTGTTTAAAGTTTTTCTGAATTTTGGATGATGTTTGTATGCCATTTACATAATTTAGTTTTTCCCCTGCCAATGTTTTAATTGTAGCTGATCTTAATATTTAGCGTGGCATATTTTTTTTCATTTGTTGAAATGCTTCTTTTTCGATAATGCTAATCTTCGTGCCAGTGTCCAGCATCATTAAAAAGGGGCATTTTGTTAAACCATTAAGCGCCATTACTCCCATATTGGGAACATCCATAAAATATTTTTTCTGACAGCCCTAAAATCACGAATAAGAAATTTTTCTCCACAGATATATTTTTTTATTAACACTTTACAACAAAGTTGAAAAGTGTTTATGACTTTGTTCATTCTGTCTGTCTGTCCGTTAGCACGATAACTGCCGTAAAAATGACTTAATCAAAATGAAATTTTATTATGTTGTTCAGACGGTCTGTAGGACCTATGGGAATATAAATGAATAATATCACCCAATTAGTTTTGGATTGAACCCGGGTTGAGAAAATGAAATACATTGAGCCCTATGGGACCTAATTTTTCAAACATTTTTTAAGCGGATTTAGAATTCACAAATTGCTTCGAAAATTTTAGGTAATAATCAAATTGTTCCTTAAAATATATTAAAAAAAATTCAGCGAAATATATTCAGTAGTTTTTTAAATAAAAATTAAAATAATAATTACACATCTTATATGAAACGATCACGTGACCATGATATGAAACGATCACATGACCCACTTCAAAATGATATATGGCATCCATCTTGTTTCAAAATCGTGCTTTTTTAAAGTTATTTTTAATTCATATTGAGTGTTGTATCCGTCCTAAAACTACTTTATTTTTGCTTAAATTCTGTGCATCTACATACTAAAACAACACAATGATAATATATTTGAGTTTAAATTCTCATTCAAATTTGATTATTTCTACAACTAAGCCTATTTTTCACCTATGTAAAATGTAAACAGCAAAATATGTAGAATGAGTTGTATTAGAATTACTGTATTTCTTTAACACAAAATAAATCAGTCCATGGAGTCTGCATGGCTGATATGAATGAAATATTAATTGATTTTATAAACAGAAGGACGATTTTTTTCGATGAAATTTTAAGCATAGAGTTTATGAATTGTAGCTCCATGGTCTTAATTTTTAAATAAAATAAATTATCATAGTATTGTGATGAATGAAATGGAGAAAGTTATGAATGAAATCCTGCTTTTATAGAGAGATCCAGGCGTGTTATTTTTTCTATGACGTCATTTGAATTTATTTCAGTTGTTTTCGAAGAAGTTTTCAAATATAATAAATTATCGTAGTATTATGATAGTTTTAAAAATATTACCGTGGAATGTAATGCATTTTAGAGATATTTAAACCAGGCAATTTATATTTCAATGATGTCATTTGAATGAAGTTCATTTTTTTCATTGAAGGTTTAAGTTTTCAAATATAATAAATCAATGTAGTATTCTGATAAGTTTTAAAATATTACCGAGGAATGTATTGCATTTTCGACTTTTTTAAATAAAATTGCATTGAAGTTGGAAAGTGTTTCATAATCAATGCTTTAAGCATGATTGATATTTCTTGTTTAATATTTATTTTCGAAATTTAAACTCAAATATTTACGAAATTAAGATTTCCACAATATTATAAATTTCCTGTGAAAATACCCAGAAAAAAAACCCTGAAACTTTTTAAGTGTTATATTCCAAAAGCCAGGATCTACGAATGCTTGCTATAAAACGTTTGCTATGAACCTTTCCAGATGTATCATGTTTTTCAACCTGGAGATTGGAATAAAAAAGTAAGTATGTAAAAATAATGATAAAGTATATGTTCCTTAGTGATTGAAAATGGGATCGTTAAGTTTCTGTCCTAACACTATCACAAAGATCGAAGAATTTTCTTTCAAGAAAGTTTGTGAAGAAAAATCCGTACTATCAATACACACTTCATGGAGACCACACATGAATCCTTTATAGCGCGCGCCTACGACTTTTGAAAAAATGAATGAATGAATGAATGCAATTAATCCCTGCATTAATTCAAATTAACGTTGGAAACAGTTACATGTATAATACTGTCATTATTTCTGGATTTATATTTTGAGACTTTAAATAAACAGAAACGTATAAAGTTTCATATCTGTACTTTTCTGGGTTAGGCATTTTAAGAAAATATAAACCAAGATTTCATCTGCGATTAACATTTTTATTTTTAATATATTTCTTGTTTCACTACATAAATATTTCTTTGTTTTGTAGTTCAATTTGTTATGGATGATATGTTTATTAGTATAAAGAAGTTAAAAATTTAGAAAGGAATATTTCGAAATTTTTTTGGCCCTTACTTGAGAGATACCACTCGTTAAAATCTGATAAGGCGTTAATGAGTTATGGACTTGATTTATACCATGTATGTTTATGTAGAGAACAAGGGGATAAGTACCTTATGTACCTGTATTACATTTATGATTTATAACACAAATAAAAAAATTAATCTAAGTGTGTATTTAAGGGATTATATTAACCAATATTTACCACATGTCATTCTTTTTCAATCCTTTGACATATATATAGAACAGGGAAAAGGGTACTTTATACCAATTTAGTACCTGTTTTATTTATAATGTTTTATTTATAATGTTTTGCTTATAATGTTCTCTTTATCATCTTCACAATCTTGTAGTAGAGTCACTATTGATATTGATATCAAATAATCACTGCAGACCAACTAATTTTTGCTATACAGAATATTTCAATAAATGATCAATCTATGGTATATATAATAGAAGTAAATTAAAATTCTTCAATTATATATATATATATATATATATATATATATATATATATATATATATATATATATATATAAATAATAAAAAAGATAAAATTTAAAATAAAATAAAAATAATAAGACTAATTTAAAACATGATCAATGTCATACCCTGGTTCAAAAACAATACGGAGGAAAATTAAGTAAAGAGGATATGAAAGGATATATCAGATTAAAGGAAAACAATGCTACCATATAAGACAAAATAATCTTAATTTTAAATTTCAGTGATACACATGAATTTATCAATATTCCAGAGCGATGCATAAAAATCAAGTTCAAACATTAAAGGATTATCAAAATCTGACGGCTCAATATATTAAAATGACAAAAAATAACAAAAAATAAGAGAAAAGATACAATCCGAAAATATGAAATTGGATAGAACCTCTCTAGATCCAGCTTTTCAAGGATCTTTGCATCCACAGAGGTTCCAAATGTGTTTCGCTCAACGACACAGCCACATGGCCGAAACATCGTCAAAAGATCCGGTACACTTCCAGACAGTAACATAAAGGAAAATTACAAAAATAAATAGAAATTGGAAAGAATATATATATATATATATAATCATAAATCCAAACCAGCTATGATCTCAGAATTATGTAAAATTGTGTGAATGAAACCAGTCTCTTCATTGCTGAAATTAACTGTAATGTTTCATATATTGTGTGTTATTAATCAATTATAACTAGTCAAATCATGAACTTTCTCCGTACAAATTCAAAAGAACATTTTTCAAATTCAGCTAAGATTCTAAACGAAATGTATTCCCATTCGGCTATGGGCCAATGCGGTATGTTCGACCAGAACCATACCACAAAATTGAAATCTACAGGCACACAATAACTTTCTTTTTTCATAAATTTATGTACAACTGGTATAAGAAAAGTCTGAATATTTTATACAAAACTGTGTATTTCACATTTGAATTAAACTTTTGAAATAAATTATCAGGATGGATATCAAAGGGTCTGTTATGAGATGAAATCTGATACACTGTGAACATGAATGAGATATGAAAACTTTATTACGGACGAATCTTATTAAGTTTCAAACCTTTCCACTACTTCTTTAACGTAACTTCTCTGAAATTACTTCTGGTCGTCATAAAACTTCAGAAAGCCGCCATATTTTGAAATATTTTCTAATTGGAGGCAGAAAATTTAGTCTAAACAGATACTAACATGCTATAAAGAGACTTTACATTAAGACAGAATTGAGGGCGTATTTGCATTACCTAAGTAAATCTGCCTATCAATATTGGCTGATTATATTATGATCTAAGCGATTCAACTAATTGACAATCAAAACTCAATTAACTCTTAATAGACGGGGTGACTATTCTGAGTGTACCTAAAGTAGTCACTTGTGTGAAAGCGTTTGTTCTATAAATCAAATTTTGTTGAGCACATTTTTATAACAAGAATGCATAATTGAATAAAGTAATATTTTAACATTGAATTTACATTTTAAAATTAAAACTGAATATCATTTATCAGAACATATATACAAATCATGCATTTGTAAGAAATCGCTATAACGTGATATATGCGTTTTTATCTAAAAGGATGGAGGGTATAAAGTACATACAATTCTTATTTTCAAACATATATATCTCTATATATTTAAAGAATTCTTAACCATTCAACCTGAGTCACTAGTATTTAGGAGTTCTCACAATTGTTTGTAGAAATATTAGTAAATTTCCAGAGGCATTCAAATATTTTAATTGGAATAAGTATTGTTAATATTTGATCATATTATCTTTTTATATCAGTTCACCATTTACAATCCCATTTATACCAGATTATCATTATACAATGTCATATGAGCATTATTACGATACCATACACTATACAATACAAACTCATCATTGTACACTCCAAATCACCAGATCATCATTATACAATCCAGTTTACCAGATCAAAATTGTACAAACCATTGTTTTTCCGGATGTATTTAAAATCATAAATTAGTCATATACGTGCTTAACCTGAGGTAAAAAAAAATATTTTTAACTTTTCTTGCCTCATGACTAAAATTAGATAGTTTTTATTTAATTTGTGTTAACATACATTTAAACATGAACTTCAATAAATCGGCTCAGTACGAGCTCAAAAATTTAAAATTCTGCTCGACCTAACCCGAACCAAATATTTGCAAAATAAGCTTATCCCGGCCTAACCCGTAGGCCGGGACAGAGCATGCTCAACGTAACATGTTATTATATATCTTTTATATTTACGTAAATTCCCCCAGAACATTTAAAATACAGTACAAATCAAAATTCAGCAATAATTTACTATTCTACCATTATGTATCTCAACCAAATCAGCAGGAAAACAGGGCAACAGTATGTGTAGCTAGAAGAGTGTAAAAATTATCCTACGAAATAGAGAAATTTACAAAAGCTGAGGAATTTTGAAAGGAAAGAATGTTGGAGCAAGGAATAAAAGGGAATGTGGAATATTGTTAAATTATCAATTTTTGATCAAAGTATAGAGACAAGCACAAGGAATCTATTCATGGTGTAATATATATCCTACAATAACATCTGAAATGTAAAAAAAAAAGAGATAAAGACGAAATTTTCTAGTTCAGCTTCTGACCTCGTATTCGTCTCACAGATAAATTGTTATTGTAAATGGAGCTTTAAGCATGTAACCTAAGGCATTGTAAGTTGAATTAGAACATATCATTCTCGCCTATTTTTTTTGCAACTGGTATAATTTTTGGAGGATATCATATATTTTTTTTAGTTTTATAAGAAGGACATACTATCTTTTGATGTTTATATGGAAGATATCATTGTTAATTTATCACGTGATGACTACATTTTTCACAAATGTTATACTTTTCATCTATTTCTAACATAATTATTAAACGATCATTTTTTGCTTAAAATAAAGGAAATCTTTAATCTCTAAATTTATATTTTAAGAGGAGTTGTTTGACTCTACTTTTAATCATACCTGAAAGTTTCGTCAAAATCAGATGACTTTTTCCCATAGAAACGGTATCTAAACAACAGGAAGAAGAAGACGGGAACATGGCTACTTTTTTCTGAAACTCAAAAGTATGAATCTTTCTCGCTTTTGCAGATACAATCATGTAACTTTGAAATAATATACCAGCCTACCATAAAACTTTCCATCCGGCTATCTAAAATTATTTTAACCACTGTAGTTTTAAAGATGCATATTGGATATGAAGTTTGAAAATATTTCTGAAATACACTCTATAACGAGAAAACCGACTCCCAGGAAGATTGCCGATTGTCATAAAAATTGGTGGATGTGAAGAACATACATAGAAAAAGAAACGATCAAAATTTCAGAGCAATTTAATGATTTAGAGTTTGACCGTATACAAAGATACAAAGGAAGGAAGTCAATAAGGCGTTGCTCCACTTCTGGCCTGGATGTAAGATATCACCCGGCGTGGCATAGACTGATAAAGTTCAAGGATGGTCTCCTGCGGAAGGTCTTGCCAAATTGTCTCCAACTGTCGGGCTAAATCGTCAACATTCCGGGATGGTTGCAATCGCGTTCCCATAACGTCCCAAATGTGCTCTATGGGAGAGAGATCAGGAGACCTAGCTGGTCAAGGAAATGCTGGGTAAGCTTGAAGACAATTCATAGCAACACGTGCCGTGTGAGGACGGGCATTATCTTGTTTAAATAATGTCCGGGGTGTCGCAAAATAATTGGTAACACAACCGGTCATAGAATGTTGTCTACGTATCGCTGTGCTATCAGTGTGCCAGAAATGACTACCAAAGGGGTCCGGCTATCAAAGGGGATGGCACCCCAGACCATACCCACCTGCATATATACACCTGCTGAAAGCTCAGTTACGATGCGCTGGAGCTCCCACTATTGATTCATTTGACACCAAATTTTATTCATTTGCATGTTCGCTCAAAATGTCTTTGCATACGAAATTTCATTACAATCGGACAACTCCTTCTTGGTGCGTCGATTTTTTTGTTATGGAGTTCACTGTTCATAAAGAAACAAAGAAACTTGTCTGGCGTTTATTAATATTTACCATACTGTTTCTAAACAAAACCCCTTTATAATAATTGTTGGAATCGAGTTATTTACAATATTCTTCTGCCATGGATTAAGAGGAAGAAACTGAATGAAAATCCTAATGGTGAGAAAATGCGACCGCCCTAAAAGCTTTTGGGGTATGTTAACATCAAAATGTCAAATCAAATCGAATTTCTGGTAGTGGTTTCTTTCTATTTAGATTGATCGTGAAAGTCAACAGAAACACAATGGAACGAAATTTAAATTTCAATAGATGTAACTTTTGTAACTTCGAAATCAACACCAAAATAACATTTTAAATCTATAACATGTCAGACATTGCATACAGTCGCGATATTTTCATCTACTTCTGTGGCTGCGATTTTAAGCAATGCTCAAGGAAATTCGGAAATTGCTCAACTGAATATTTATCTTCACTTTTCACACAAAAACTTCTTAAAGCAGGGATATCAGAATTTTTCTATTACGAATATTGTAACTTCGTATTTATTAACGATTGGTTTGCGTTTTTAACCAGCCCATCAGAATTAAATTTATAAATGTCCAGGAATAACCCTGAAGCGACTTTTGCATTACAACAGGATATTGCATAAAAACAAGAAAGTTGCTCAACTGGTCATTCATCGTGAACACGATGCAGGCGATGAGAGGATTACTGAGCAAACAATGCTTTAAAGCAAGACATTCAGAATTATAAGACGATTTCGACGGTCAGTTTAGTCGCTTTTTAAGAAGATTTTTAACTTTCATTATCTTTCTTGCAGTAACAGTCGACCTTGCAATTTTCCACTGTTTGGGTGTTATGTACCCCCAGCAAGTGTCTAATCACGTCTTCGCCCACGGCGCGGGAGTTCAGAAGGAAATAAAGTGCTGTCGGAATTAGAGATTAAAAGAGTAATTAACGTCAGTTGAAAACATGAAGAAAAGTGATCCGAGTTTATTAGTTAAAATTGTATTCGTTTATTGGATCCAAAGAAGCTGAGATAGATAAAAACGTAGTTTCAGAGCTGGCAGCTTACATTGTAGAAGCCGAGAGTACCCTTTAAACCACAAAATACACAAATCGTAGGACGAAAAAATTGCAAGGTTGCTTATCGGTTATGTTGGAACATCATGCTTCCAGATTAAAGAAGTTCTATGCTTGAGGGAAAAAATCCTTTTTTTGTTATGGCCGGCTGGATTCGATAAAATTATTAAAATTCTCTTAAAAATATACACAAATTTAAAAAATAGCGTATTTAATAGTTTTATATTTATATCGTACGAATCTTTACTTCGTGAATAGATGAATGTAAATGAAAATTTACTGAAAAAATGAATTTTTGTATTCATTTTTTAACATTAATGCATAAATGAACTTATTCATTTGCGGATTTCATTCAAAGTTCATTGAATAGAGCTTTCTTTGACTGTAGCGATGGTGCTAAAATGGTAGTTCTGATATTTTCGATAGCCTCATTGAATTGAGCTTTCTTTGACTGTAGCGATGGTGCTAAAATGGTAGTTCTGATATTTTCGATAGCCAAAGAATCGAACATTGTAAAAATCACTTCAAATTGCACATCAGCAATTGCACATAACTTAAAGGCTAATTCGAATATATATATATATATATATATATTATATATAAACTTATATATATATATAATATACATATATATATATATATATATTATATATACATACATATATATATATATATATATATATATATATATATATATATATATATATATATATTATTTTTTATTAAGATAGATGACAAAATGTTATTTGCATCGATTCACATAATTATATCATATAACTATTACATCGCGTAATATGTTATTTCTTCTTTTCTCATTTAAATTAAACCATTTAATATGTTCGCGATATCACCCCCCCCCCATCCCCCGTTGACATGATGACTCAAAACCATGCTCAAATTAATCCAAGCTCAAGAGTCACAAATTTGATTCCATTTAAATACAGTACTTTCAGACATACTGTGCATTTATTCAACATGAGAAATTAAAATATGCAGAATACGAGAATATGTGTTTTTTAAACTGTGCTACGCATTATACAGAGACGACAAATCTAAATCAAATATCACAAATGAAAAACGAAAAGGATAAATCAAATATACTTCAATATTTATTTCATTCTTTGTTAAAAGTGTTTAGATTATACTTACGGTTTTTGCTGTCTTATATTGTATTTCCTTTTATTATATAAATATGTTTCTTGAAACCATTTTTAGAAATAAATTATATAAAAATAAATATTCTATAGTAAACTAGGTGTATGCAATGTTTTCTTTGTGTTTTGTGTTTCACATAATTTTAAATGTATAATTATCTAACGACTTTTTGTGATTCCACACTCCCAGAAACCACACATGTAACCTAGTAAACTGAATATTTACATAATCGGTAAACAAAACCTAACGGTACCGTATTTTTGATCACTCGGAGATGGAAAAATGGGGATCGATAAGTATTCCCAGATACCCCTGAAGGTCCGCTGCTGCAACTAAGCTTTTTCACATTTAAAATATCATCCACGTATATTTTTAATTTTCCCCTCGAGGGCAACATAAACTTTCAAGACCCTCCAAAAACCGCTGGTAACTTTAAAGGATGAATTTTTCATCATTTATAATACTGACCACGAGGTAGTATCTAACAAAGTCACGATTTCCATTTCTTCCCTGGCGCAGACAAACAAAATAGGAGTAGAAAAGTTTTCCCAGAACCTCCAGAAACTCCTCTACAAAATGAGAGCTGAAACTTTGTATACATTAACCATCTTTAATTTTGCTGACGAGACAAAGCTAACTGATACAATTTTCGATTTAAACGCCTATTTTCTGTGCTAATCACCATAAATTGTTAAATAAAGTATACCTTATTAAAAAAAAAATGCAACTACTAATTTTAAGAACTTTGCTTTCCGTTATTGGCAGATTTAAATACTTATGTTACGCAAAATTTTAAAGGTTTACACTATTTATATTAAACTTATATAAATTTCATTTTATTCTTATAGTGCACATTTTAAAAGTTTTTCAAATATTTTTGACTTTAATAAAATTTCCTCGTGCTTATTAAGCTTCATCAGAATGTTGGTTCGTAAATTGCATGAAAAATCATTAAGCACATTTTAAGCGTCGAAGTAATTGGTGAATACCCGGTAATTCAATAAATAGGGCTTTCAGATGAAAATTACTTCGGAAATTGTTTGAACGAAAACCACTTCGTAAATTAAAGAAACACTTACTTGCTACCACACAAAATTCTTTTACAGTGATCACTTTAGAATGTACGGCATTCTCTCCCAAAATGTTTAGTAAACTAAATAGGCTTAACCACTTAGAACTGAATTTTTTTCATTGAGTAGTGTCTGCTGTGAAAAGTCAGTTTATGAAATTTCACAAATTGAAAGAAATAGTCACTCAATTCCTGGAACATTTAAGAAGAAGTTATTAAAGTATATATAGAATATGAGCATCTATTGTTATAAATTATTTATTCTTTTTTATAATGTACGTGATTCAAATTGTGAATGCGTTTCCAATACGCATTACTTATTGTCAACAATTGTATATATATATATATATATATATATATATATATATATATATATATATTATCTTCATTTTTTTCATCTTTTGATGCCTGTAGTCTGAGTTTGAGCATTTATAGTAATGTACTATTGCTCAATCTGTAACAGGTATTTGTTTAGGTTAATTAGAATTAAATACTCAAACCTGAAGATGAATTTAATTCTGTATAATCATCGAATTTGGACCGGTGCCGTTCTTTTCTCTTGTTGGCATTGGGCCGTGGTTCTGCTTTTATGGTTATGTTAATATAACTTGAATTTTTTTCTTATTGCCCTTTTTTCCAATATATATATATATATATATATATATATATATATATATATATATATATATATATATATATATATATACATATATATATATGTATATATACATATATATATATATGTATATATACATATATATATATATGTATATATATATATATATATATATATATATATATATATATATATATATATATATATATATATATATATATATATATATATATATATATATATATATATATATATATATATATATAATAAAAAGGTTTGAAGGTCCAATGAAAGAAAAGTGAGAAGCTATAACTCGAAAAACATAACTTTCTAACAAGCTTACAAAATAAAAGTATAAATCAGCAAATCTTCAAGCAAATGAAAAAATTTATATATATATATATATATATATATATATATATATATATATTCCAGCTTTGTCGTAATTGTGCTTTTAGAACTAACTAACTGAGGTATTATTATTTAAAATCCAAATATAGTATTGCTGATACATTTTAAATTACCTTCCCTGCTATACACGAATTTTTACCCTTATAACTATAAATGTAGGTCTGAAAATTTTCCGGAAATGAAAAATCTTTCAAACTATATTTTGTAGAGTTTTCTTGTACTCCAACGCAAATTTTCTTTGTACTTCATTTGATGTGAATATTTGAATTCTCAGAACTCATTTCCGAAAAATTCCGCGGAAATGCCACGACATTTTTCATGATACTAATTTCCACGACAAGTCAACCGATAATAAAAAAAATAAATACTTTATTTTAAAATGTTTTATGCTTTTTTAAATGAATGGTGTTTTAAGAGTTTTGCATCTAATTGCAAACTAAACGCGCAACATGTAGAATTGTTCGCGGTACGTTAATGGAAACATCCGCGGAGCACCAACTAATAATTAAAAAATTAAATACGCTTTTTTAAATATTTTATACATTATAAGTAAATTTTGTAATTCACTTAAATTTATGGAGTTCAAGATTTTCTTTGGATATACCGTCTACAGTCTCCGCGGAAATTCCCCAATACTTTTCTCATACTAATTTCAGCGGGAAATTTCCATGGAGAATCAATAAATAATAAAAAATAAAATACACTATTTGCATATTTTAAATTTAATTTTAAGTGAATGCAATTTTTAAAAGTTTTGCAACTAATTGCAACTAAACACGTAACATTATTGGAACGTTTTCTGCTGAAATTCTTCACGGAAACAAGTCAATGAAAAAGACTCAGAATTTCCGCGAAAATTGTCCATGAAACATCCAATTATACATCCGCAAACATCAACTGATAATTTTTTTCCGCTGAAATTCTTCGCTGAAAAATGTCGCTGAATTCCCAACGAACATTAGCGGACTCATCCGCAGTACATCATCTGATAATAAAAAAATAAATACGCTACTTTTATTTTTTATTTTTTTACGCTACTTTTACTTTTATTTTTTCCGGTCACACATTTCGCTGCAGTAAACCCTAGGGTCTGCCGTGTGGTCTGGGATTTTCGCTACTTTTATTTTGGAATTCAAGTCCAGCTGAATATTTCTTCCGTAATTTTCCGTAGATGTTCCAATTAAAATGTCAGTGGAAATTTCGTGATATTTCTCTTGTATTAAATTTAGCGGAACATTTCTGGCGAACATAAATTTATAATAAAAAAATAATGCGATATTTTTAAATGTATTTATGGATTTTTAAATTAATGGAGTTTTAAGTGTTTTGCAACGAATTGCAATCAAACTTATATCAATGGAAACTTTCTACAGAAATTCTTCGCGGTAAAATGTTAAGAAAAATGTCACGGAATTTCTACGAAATTTTTCTGTGGAACATTAATTTATACATCCACGGAACATCAACTAATAACGAGAAAAAATAAATACACATTTCTGAACATTTTTATGCATTTTAAATGAATTTTGGAAATAAATTATTATATAGTATATTATTTATTATATATTTGGAAATAATTTATTGTATTGTATAGAAATAAATTCTCGTAATTAATGCATAATTGAAATGATAGGAATAATACTCTTTCCATATTGCTATTTCTAAGCGAGTAACAAGTTCACTTAAGTTTTTGCTCTTTTAGATTTCTAATATTTTAAGGAGAAAATGCGGGTAGTGCTTCAGTTTTGAAGGATAATCATAGGCAAGAACAAAATGGTTCAAGTGACGTTTTACTCTTTCAAGAGAAACAGCAGGTAAATTTTTCAGAAGCCTATTATTTCAGTGTTGTATATAATTTTTTATCTTCAGTATTCTATAAAATTTATAAAAATATAAATGGTAGGAAATATTTTTACTCGTGATACTGCTAAATGAAAATTCTTTAACAACCCTCTATATATGCATAAGTTCCACCAATTTTTTTTAGGATACTCACCCATTCAATTAAAAACAGGAATTCTTAAAACAATTTTTAATATTATATATAAAAGTTATTTAAACAAATTATTTAGTTATGAGCATTTTTACAATATTTTCATATAAAAGTATATTTTGAATAAATATATATTTTTATTTAAATCATGGGATTTCGCTTTAAAAAATAAAACATTTTGTTTCCAATCCTGAAGAGCAACAATTTTGTGATTTTCAAATATATTTTTCCTGTTGTTAAAGATAAAATATAATTATTTTATAAATGTCCAAAATCACATGTACTTAATAAAAATATTAAAATACCGCTGTTGACTGTAATATACAGGCAAAAAAAATTGTATACATAGAATGTTGTTAATATATCTTTAAATTTGAATCTTTTTTTAGCTGTGTTATTTTATATATATACGTATATATTTGACTGTGGACGTATGAGAATTAATACGTTTAAAATTCCCTGGACATATTAGTCTAGTTTAAAAATAGTATTTGTGAATAATTTCAAAATTTTCCGGAAAATAGCAATTAATTCAACTCTTTTGGGCATCTTCTTAAACTACATTTCTTCTCAAAACTTTTAGATTGCATTAAAGTCAGAAAAAAATAACTCTAATGAAAATGGCTTAAAGAAAGGAAAAAGCCAGAATTAATGGTATCTATTGAATTCATGTTAACTTTTACATTATTTAAAAAATAATTATGGAACAACCAGCACACTTAATTGCTTTACTAGGTCAAGCTGTTCCCACATCAGTATTATTTAGTAATTAATGCAAAGAGCACAAGCATTTTAATCAAGATCGTTCCATTTATTACTATCTAAGGAAAGTAAATCTCGCTTCGTGGCAGTGTACTGATGAAGTGAAGAAAAATACCCAATTTTAAATTGTTATATTCCTTTGAAAGTTTTCACCGCTGTTACATAAACTAGCCTTAAATTTTTATATATAACAATCAGAATCAAGTCATACAGTTCTCATCGTAAAATGGGCGAAACCATTGTAAACTTATAAAAAAATTAAAAATAATTATTTCATAATTTCAGACCCATTAATATTATAATATAAGTTTTTTATGTTTTTAATTGGGTTTATGAGACCCCATTACGGTAATGTTTAATCGAACAAAGCACTCAGACGAGCGACGCCACGTTTGGCAGTCTTGGCTCTGAGTAGTTTACTACCAATAAATCCATGACATCAAAAATTATGATGGTGACATGGGCGTAAACAATGCTTGCGAGAAAGACTTGCGCAATTTTCACAAGCTTCATAGGATCCAATCATGAAACGCTCTAACATCATACAAAGGCTAAGTCAGTGAAAGTTGGCGAGGACATGGTTCCCGGAGCAATAAAAGACTGAGAAGATAGAAGACGAGGTTAAATCTACAAGAATGAAGTTGGGAAAAATTGAGTACTGCATACGATAGGAGTTGAAGAACATCGTCGCAAGAGTGATAACAGGATGATCACAAATATGTGCAGATAGGAAACATACGTGTTTTCATACGCGATACTGCTGAAAGAAAATTCTTTAATAACCCTATATATATATGCATAAGTCTACCAAAATTTATTTATATTACTCACCATTCAATTATAAACAGGCATTTTTAAATAGATTTTTAATATTATATATAAAAGTTATTTAAAAAAATATTTTAGTTAAAAGCATTTTTACAATATTTTCATATAAAAGTATATTTTGTTTAATATATATTTTTTATTTAAATCTTGAGATTTTACTTTTAAAAAGAAAACATTTCGTTTCTAATCCTGAAAAGCAATAATTTTGTGATTTGCAAATATATTTTTCCTGTTGTTAAAGATAAAATATAATTATTTTATAAATGTCCAAACCTACATGCACTTAATAAAAATATTAAAATGTCGCTGCTGACTGTAATAAGACAGGCAAAAGAAAATTGTATGCATAGAATGTTTTTTGTATATATTTAAATTTGAATTCTTTGTTAGCTATGTTCTTTTATATATACGTATATATTTGACTGTAGAAATATGAGAATTAATACGTTTAAAAGTCAATGAACATCTTCCAGTTTAAAAGTAGTATTTGAGAATAATTTCAAAATTACCCGGAAAATAACGAATAATTCAATTCTTTTAGGCATATTTTTAAACCATATTTTTTCTCAAAGAGTTAAATTGCATTAAAGTCAGAAAAAATTAACTCTAATGGAAATGGCGTAAAAAATGAAAATAGTAAGAATTAATGGTACCCATTGAATTAATGTTAACTTTTACATTATTTAAAACATAATTCCAGATCAACCAGCACATTCAATTTTTTTACTCTAGGTCAAGCTGTTCCCACATCAGTATTATTGAGGCATTTATGTAAAGAGCACAATTTTAAGCAAGATAGATCCATTTATTAATATCTAAGGAAAATAAATCTCGTTTCGTGGCCATGTAATGATGAATGGAGAAAAATACTCAATTTTAAATTGTTATATTTCTTTGAAAGTTTTCACAGCTGTGACATAAACTAGCCTTAAATTTGTATATATAACAATTAGAATCATGCCATACAGTTCTCATCGTGAAATGGACAAAACGTAAACTTATAAAAAATGAAAAAGAATTATTCAGAATTATGCATTATTAAAGAAGCTTCATAGGATCCAATCAAGAAACGTCCTAACATAATACAAATGCTAGGTCAGTGAAAGTTGGCAAGGGCATGTTTCCCAGAGCAAGAAAAGACTGCCAAAAAAGAAGACAAGGTTAAAACTGTCAGAATTAAGTTGGCAAAAATTCAGTAGTGCAGACGATAGAAGATGAAAAACATCGTCGCAAGAGTGATAACAGGATATGTAGATCTCAGCGACAAAGCAGGCCACTCTATGAGGCAGTTCAACGATACCAAATGTATGTGTCTTTAAATGTTTCAATTAAAACTTCAGGTCTCACATTCAAACCTTCTGGGTAAATTATTGAAATGATGAATTAGGAATTTTTGTAATTTTATATGTAATCATAATTGTGTGTTAATTATATATTAATTTTAAAGTTAAAATGGTGTACTTAATGACCAATGTCTTATGTTATTTTAGCTAAGATAATTGAACTCGCAGTTGGGGTTCACAACCCAGGCGGGGGGGGAGGGGGCTCGCCATAAGGCTTAGAGCATCTATTTCCCCGGTCGGGGAAGAGTTGACTTCCAAACAGAAAGCAGGGCCGACGGGCCACTCGGATCCGACGGTCAGAGGAAGCCGCCGATTCCAGCAAGCTACGGGCGAGTCACCGAGGACAACAATGGGACCACAGACCCACACTCAGCCGAGTGGTTCTACGCTCCACCAGTCCTCATGAGGAGTACCGAAGGAAACGAGTAAAACTTCCACCCATCAGGTCAGAGATCCACCCGCACAGATACCCGCGCAACCTCTGAATGACGGTGAAGCACCCCCGAATGAGTTTACTATATACACTTACATATATGCACATACCTATATATATACAATAATAATATATACACTAATATGTACAATGATATTTATAATATTATATATAAGAAAAAAGTCTCGCACTTGGGGTACATTTGGTGCGTTATTTTGGCTAGGACATATATGTACTTGTTAATTTGGTCGATTTCGTGACATAACCAGTATACTATTTTTCTGCCATGGCAAATTTATTACCACTTGCATTAAATGAGTTTCGATATTCGCGGCCATATAGCCATAATCTAATTTATTCGAAACGTATATTTACCTAATATTCGAAGTAAATATACGTTTCTAGTATTCGAAACGTATATTGCACTCGATACATCGTATCTCTTAAAATAACTTTTATTTTGTATAACAATCTAGTTTTTTAAGATAGTTTTGTCCTTAACAGACCTTAATACTAGCTAGATTGTAAATAATAAGATTGCAAATAAAATAACTATTTGTTTAAAAATAATTTTTGACATAATTAGTTTTTCTGTATTTTTCAATGTTGGATACTAAGTGTTCGAAAAACAGAAAGTATCCCATTTGTCAGACAGCTTTAAGAAAAAATAGGCATTTTACGTTTGCTGGTGGAAATTTAACTACTAATAATCATTTGACTAAACCAATTCGTTTGAATTATATCGCGCCCAAATACTTACATACAGATAGGGTCACAGACATGTTTTCTTTAAAAAAAAATAGATATATTGAGAATGATAGTTTGATATTCAGAGATGTTCTAAATGTATACATAAAAATCACAGGGATTTTTGGCCTTCGTCATAATATTTTTACATTTACCTATGCTGCGTATTATAGAGAAAGTAAAAATTACTTCCGTCCTTTTCACGGTAATCAATTTTACTCCATTTAATTTACTGTTAAATTACTTGGTGTGATGAATTTACTCGTGTCACTTAATTTATCTCAAATCTTCTCCAATGAAGGTTGACTGAATGGGTAAATACTTCCCTAATGCAACACATGATTTATGGCCTAAGTGTAAGGAGAGATTTTGTAAAGAATATTAAAACAGAATTTGAAATATCTTCCCGAAAAAAAAATTGAGAGTCTTGAATTGTTATGCAAATTATATTATTAGAGGGTAATACGATGCTAAGCACGAATTTAGCTACCTAAAAAGCATAATGCATGCCCTTTAATTTGTGAGGGGTATATATGGGTGTTGTAATTAAGGTTTTAACATAGAAATATCTTTATTGTGTAAATGAACTAATTAATTATATATTAGGGACATTCAAAAACGACTAAAATGCATTTAATATCTCCATGTGACGTCACTATAAGTGGCTATGTATATATGGCTGTATATATATATCGCTGTATATATACAGCCATATATATATGGCTGTATATATAGTGATGTTTGTATGTGAGAACAATGATAGAGGTGCCAATTATTTACCAAAATTTTGTGAACGAGTTGAGAGAGAATAAAAATTATTTTTTTCTTTCTGACCACGTATATTAAGCGGGAAACAATTCTAAAAATCAGCAAATCGTGTCATATCAATATTTTTTAGGAGAAGAAAATCTTGAAGGTTAATGATAAGCAAATTCCGTGATGTGTTTTTTTGTGCGATGCGGAATTTCGCTTATAAATGTTACTTTTCTTAATATTGCATGCTTCTCTAAAATACTTCAAAAATCAGACAAGCACGTAATGGATGCTACTCAAAGCTCAATAGATAAAAGAGATCATGCTGAACGATAGAGTACATATTAAGACTCCTAGCGTACCGTGTCTTGCAAATATGTTTAAAAAGAACCCTTTTTACTTTCCGTATATACAATAATGCATAAAGAAAGTATTGTGACGGGGTCGAAAATTCGAATTCGAGTTTTCGACGGGAGAGCACGTTTTAAGCATCCCTGGTCACGAATCGAACATTTTTGAGGGGATATCTGTGTGTGTGTGTGTGTGTGTGTGTGTGTGTGTGTGTGTATGTGTCAGTGAGTCTGTGGAAACGATAACTCACGAACGAATGAACCGATTCGAATGAAATTTGGTGCAAAACTTACAATCCGTAAACACTGGAAGCCTATTGTTTTTATACGCAATCGAATATTCAAAAACCCCCTAAATTTTCGAGTGAAATTTTTAAAAAATCGTCAAAAAATCAAAACCTCTAATAAAGTTACGCAAATAGACATTTCTTATGTAATGTTTCGTTAGACAACGATTGAAATAAATTTTGGAACGCTGACATGAACCGTTTCCGAGATATTGCACATTTTGCACAAAATTATCAAAACATCATATAAAAAAATATTTCCTGATGAGAAACATGTTCACTTTTCATATATAATACCATGCAATAAATTTGTGACATCATTCTCAGGGATTTAGCTCGTTCCATTCATGAAAAAAGATACTTTGAGTAATACTTTTGTGTTTGAACGCCAATTGTCATTTATCTGCTGTAGGAATAACTTATTTCTCCATCCATAACGCTTGTCGAGATTTTGCCGGTGAATTTGGTGGGATGTCGCCAATTTGGCGACTTTCTTCAATGGTAAATTAACGAAAATCTCGCCAATTGATAAAAATAACGTTAAATCAATGAAAATGACGACTCATTGATGAAAATTTAATATCTTGGAAAGAATATAAATATGTAATTTAATAATAATCTATTTTTTTACTGTAAAAGTAGTAAAATCATTGCATTATAATATAAGGAAAGTCATGTGCTGCCCACATGAGATTTTTATAGTTGTACTTGGATTTATTTGGATAAAAGGTACTCGGATTAATAATTACCCACTTTTTTCAAACCGAACAGATAATTGAGGTAAGAACGATTCTATAACGATCTTATTATTGTGTGCGCAATAAATAAATTTCAATTTAAATCCCGATTTCCTTGACGGTAAGGCATATGCGTAACTTCATCTAAAGATTTGTAGTTAATGCACTTTGATCTGAATAGGCTGTACAACTCCCAGTACGTACTTCAACTTGTTTGTTGTGAGGCGGGCTGACATTGAAATGGCGACCAACCAAGTTAGGATACTTGACTAACTTTATCTGAGTATTAAGCAGTAAACTTCCCATTCACGACCGAACAGGTATCAGAGTTCACATTGACGACCGAACAGGTATCAGAGTTCACATTGACGACCGGACAGGTATCAGAGTTCACACTGACGACCGAACAGGTATCAGAGTTCACATTGACGACCGAACAGGTATCAGAGTTCACATTGAAGACCGAACAGATATCAGAATTCACATTGACGACCGAACAGGTATCAGACTTCACACTGACGACCAAACAGGTATCAGAGTTCACATTGAAGACCGAACAGTTATCAGACTTCCCAAATTTGGTACAAACAGCAGAAAATTGTAATAAATTAACTGAAAACATGGTGGAAAGTAACTTTTCAAATTCAAAACTACGACAATTTGTAACGTTTAATAAACAATGAAGGAAATGGGTGGTGTAGGAAATATCTGCAAACACAATTTTGACTACAAACATTACAAACACGATTTGAAAACAATGCATTTACATAGAAAGGAAAATATAATTTTCAAAATGTCTGTTAAATGTAACTGTCAGAATTATTGAATTACAGCTACATTTCCCAAACATCCCCAAATGGGCTTTATTGGGTAAAATGTACTTCCAAATTCACGAACTTTTTTGCCAGTATCACCAAATGTCTTCAAGAGTGACGGAGATTTTGACTCTCTTTTATAAGTATAATTACTCATTAAATGTAGTAAGATTTATATGTCAATAAGTAAAATGAACTTTGTGTGGAAGGATAAGGAAAAGGTGAAGAATGTGTGTGTATAAGCACAAATCAAATGATAATGCTCATAAATCTCTTTCGAGAATACGTTCAATCTTATTCGTCAGCGCAAGGAATGGGTGCAAAAGAAGATACAAAGGGGTATTTATTTTATATCCATGACATTGAATAAGAGCGAGCCAAACAGAAAGCAGCATTAAATACAGTCAAGAAAATAGAAAACGAGATCCACAAGAGATTGGCGTACGGCAAGACACAGAAGCGATATCCCGACAAGACCAGTCAAGTCAAATAATAATAAATGAAATGAACAATACGACATAAACAGTCCCAAAGGAATATGATGAAGTTGTCTCTTGTTTCCTATTATCTTGTCTGTTCTTCATGCTGCTTTCTGTTTAGCCCTCTCATAATCCATGTTTTGGGTATATAATTCCTCTTTATATCATCCTTTGCACCTATTCCATATTTAAATTTTAGGTTTGTTGGTTTTCTTGTACTGACGAAGGGATCCAACGTATCCTCGAAACAGCTGTATGTTGCATTGTCATTTTAATTGTGCTTATACACATTGATCATGTTTTCCTTAAGATTAATATGTGTTTAAAACACAGAACACAAATTATTTCTTTTTGAGATTCTTTTTTCATTCCATATAAAGTTCTTAAAGTGTTTCAAATTGTTGTGAATCGAAAATTTTCACCTCAGAAAATATACGCGTTACACCATTAATCATTCTTTCACCAGTGACATACGAGATTAACTTACCAGAGCATCTGCACTGTTTCTTTTTTTTTAGAAGGAGAAAACTGTTTAGTTGCCGTTTCTGCAGTACTTTCAACATCCATCATTCCAGACCTTTGAAACATTTACCTTTGCAAAACTGAGTTTCAAAATACATAAAAATAATTTTGCAAAACATGTTTGATTTCAATATTTTATAAAATTAAAATTTCATTTTAAAGCCTATGTTCAAAATAAAAATAAAAGCATGTTAAGAGAAAATCATATTATACATAAGTGTCATTAAAACTTTGGAACTTTTTAAGAAGTGAAAAACATTTCTTGTGATTCCCAAAAAATTTTTGTCGACACAACAAACTAAGATAATATTTCAGAATGTTGAGTTAATAAATCCGGCACAGTACCCGAGGAAGTCTAATATTTACGTTGTAAAGAACATTGTTTCCCAACCGGGAATCGAACCACTGACCTTCTTACTGGCCAGCTAACACTCTACTGTTGAACCACCGGGACAGTATTGTAAGCTCTTATGTTCACCCTCTAATGTCAAATTGACGTGCAACTGACAAGCTGGCGGACTATTCCTGCTATTTTACCTCAGATTTTTAATGCTATTCTTATCCTCCAGGTTTCTTATCCTCCAGGTTCTCATCCTTCTGCGTGGTCTTTGACCTTTCAATTTCAAATCGGTGCTCAATATATATACCGAAGTCCACTAAATCCATACTGCCATAAACGTAGACCAAAGGTGTACTGCCATAAAGGATACTGCCATAAACGTAGACCAAAGGTGTTCGTCCACCCCAAATCATGGGGGGCTGGGTGGCGACTGATAGAAAAAGCTTCCAGGTGGCGTTGCTAAAATCGCCGGCATACGCGAGTACGACCATTTGGCATGCCAAAAAAGAATCGTGATTCATCCATGAATAGAATGTTTCGCCATTCTGTCGACCAATTACGTCTCATTTGACATCACTGGAGGCGACGTAACCGGTGAAAAAGTTGAAACGGTAGATGTCAAAAAGGTCATCTATTTCGGAGTTCTGCGTCATGAAAACGGTTTCGAATTGTTTGCGTTGAAACCACGTTACCTGTAGTATGGGATATATCTCATTGTACTACGGTTACTGTGCTAAACGGCTCCCGCGTAACGCTTCTCAGAAGCATACGATCTTCACATGGTGTGGTACACATGGAAGCTCCACTACCTGATCTTCGTGTCATTTCATTGTCTCTCACGAACCGTAACACACACCGTTGAACTGCGCTCACATCACGACCCAATAGTTCAGCGATCCTTTGACGGCTCATCCCACCCTCATATAAAACAATGATTTGTTGTCATTTCTTTGTCGACATTGGAACGTATGCGGTACGCCGACGTACTCTTTGCATACTGTGATGATTTTTACAACCTGAGACCAATTACGCTGCAATTTAGCTGTGATATCGGTCCTCCTTGACCTGACGCTTTTATGCTGCTGGGTAAGGTGTTACGTCACTATGCGTAACGAAACTGTGATCATTTGCATATATCGCCTTGCTATTTCCATTGCCTGATTAACATAAAACTACACCTATACCTTTATGTTGTTGCGATTTCAGTTGTGAGCAGTGTATATTTGAAAATAGATCGAAATATGAATTTTTTACTTTCTTATTTCGCGGCATCTATAAAAGGAGGATTAGCATAATTATGTAGTTTGGCATATATGTGTGTTTATCTTCGTATTCTGACAGAAACAGTTTTTTTTAAATTAGTCTGTTTTCCTTCTTTCCGTTAGTTTTCAACCAAAAGCATATTAAAATGTAAAATTTCTATCCGTATTTTTGTCCAGTTCTCTGAGCGTAGCTATGGTGGACGTTAGTATGCCCGTGAGACAAATAGTTTCGGGCGACTACACATACTTTAAAACCAAAGATTTGGTTTGAAACGAAAGGGTGAAATGACTCGCTCAAAGCAGGGCATTTTGAAATTGAGTAGTGTTATCTGTATCTGTAATATTTACTTGGCATGCGCTTATTTAGGATCCATGCAACGCCAGCAATTCCTTCTACTAATAACTGTAATGCTCCCTAAACAATACGCATTTATTTTACGACTCGCTAGACTTTAACAAAAAGCATATTCTGTACGACCCCCAAAGAAAACGCACATTTCTCAAGTAAAGTGAAACTAGCTATATTTTCAATAAAGAGTATTTCATTAATAATTTTAAGAAAGCGATTGATAGTATAGAGGAAGTTAAATTTAATTCTCATATACCGATTTATTGCCAACTTGGCGACAATCCCAAAATGTATTCAAGCTGGCAATATTAAACTATGCGGGCGAATTGGTAAAAGTCGCCAACGTAAAGTAATAGTTATCTTTTCAACATGGTCGCTATATTTTAACCAAATTGTTTGCCAAATCTGACAAACTGATAAACAAATATTAGCTCTTCTTATAGATATGATTTAAATAATGAATTATTGAAATACACATAAAGTTTCTCAGTTTCTTGCATGCCTTTTACAAATCCTTTTTGGATATAAAATGCATATTCATATATTTTGCATGCATGTTATTTCAAATGATAAACAAAGTTAGAGAAGAAAAGCCATTCATTTTAAACGTAGTAACATCCTCCATAAAAAAGAACTTCAAACCGTTAAATCGAGATTTTCCGCCCAAAGCATAACGAGTCATGTAATTTGTCATATTTGCAGCAGTAACGTACAAAAATGAACCTACCTGTGGAATCTGTGGTATTTCATGTTCGTCTTCGTATGTGTAGGGGAGATTGAACGGGGAGGGGGAATTTCTCTTTCCTTCGTCTGCAATATTTAGAAAATCCATCATTTATATAGCTGGAAGTATTTTCTCTTTCCACTGCTTGCTATCTTCTATGCTTATATACTGGATGTTTCACGAAGAGTGTTCGAAAGAAATTTAAAATCAACGGTTGGTTCGAGAAGTAAAGTAAAGTGTTAGAAATAATTAGCAAACATGCGCGGATTCTGCTATTATAGTTACACGTTCCTCCTCATAGCCAATAATTTCCTAAAAATTCGAAATTCAATTTTATACGACCCCTCAATAAAAAAAAATATTAACTACTAAAATTTGCGATTCGCTAAATTAGACCGAAAGAAATTCACCCGGTACCTTTTCAGTGAAAAATTCGCTGAGACATTCCAAGTATTGATGTTAGGTACTTTTCTTTCGGTTTCAAGAGACAAGAACAATTAAACTAGAAATAAAAAGATAAAGAATTCCAATAAGCAGTTTGTCTGTTTTAAATATATATATATAGATTCCCCAATATTTACTTTGTGAGAAAGTTAACGATTTACCCTTGCAGTTAAAGTAAAATAGAATAAGTTAGAATTTCAATTATTTATACGTAGGCAAATTTTTTATCTAAAGATACAGTGTAACTTTTATTATTTGCTTTAATAAAGCACGATGCAAATTCTACCAACTCACATTGAAGGTTTCGTATAAAGAATTTTATTTTGGCATTTTTATGAGATTATCAGTTTTAGGGATTGCAGCTATCATAGTTAAATTCTCCTCTTTTTGCTGATTATTTTACATATTTTGCTTAACTTCTACGACCAAACGTTGATTATTTATTCCTTCTAGGTATTCTTCGTGAAATACTCGCTATAAGAAAAGTACAATTTTCCCTAAAATATCCTAATCCAATTCTTCGTTTTATGCCCTGCTGAGACCATTTTGAACACTTTTGAACAGTTGTTAGTCTGTGTGTTAGTCTGTGTGTGTGAATACCTGTCAGATGCCGGCACGATAACTAGTAATGCATGCACATTAGAGTTGCCTAAAAATAACTTTTAATAAGGGTAGAAGATACGGCTTTATTCTGTTTACACTTATATTATTGTTCTAAAATTTCAGCTGAATCCCGAAACTGAATATTAGACTATTTTTAATTACCTTACAACAATGGGATATTTACGGACCATTTCACAAAAAGTGTCGTTTTTGTTTTCCATGATCCGTTAAAATTTATTGAATTAAAATGTTCTACTAAGCTATGTATCAAATTCTAGCTTTCTAGGACTTAGGACAGTACGCTAAGAATCCCATCAAAGAAGTTGAAATCGACAGACAACCACACTAAGCAGGCAACCAGTCATGACGAGTTAAATAAAAGCTTCTAAACTAGCTAGTTCATAGAACTTATAGCGGAATTTTTTAATCTGTCGTTGAAAGTTCATTTCAGGACATCAGACTTTTTTCATCTTGCAAGACGGATGGAAAAACATCATCGCACATATAATATTTACTTATTTATTCACAATTAGTACATTTTCAAACTCTTTCAAAAAGTACCGACTTAAAATTAATTAATTAATTAAGTTCCCAACTTAAAATGAATCAATTAATTAAGTTCCCAACTTAAAATTAATTAATTACTTCTTTCCCTCGAGCGTATTGTAAATTGTATATATATACTTTGGTTTCCTACAATTTCCTAAGTTCCAGTGTGATTTTAATCAGTGGTTTCTATTTTAAATTCCGGAAAACGCCAGGTGCATTTACTAGTATAGTCATATATCAGGGCTATTGTGGTTACCAATGGAAACAACCATAGAAACACAGAAAATCTAGAAAATTCATAAAAATTCGTGTAAAATAGCATAAAACACAAAATTACTTGTTTTAATCGACTTCTAAGGCAGAAAAAAAGCCTAAACTGCACTTATACTTACCAGAGTAAGATCGGTATCTGAGAATAGAACAGCAAATACGTGAAGTAGAAAAGAGTTATTTCGCCGACAGATGTCGATCTTGCTTTTTTGAGTGTAAATCCTGCTTCTTGCCAATCCTAACAAATAATGCTGTTTTCTTGCCTTTTAAAGCGGTTGATACCGTTATTTTGTGTTTTATGCTGTTTTATATGTAGTTTTAAATTTACGTAGTATGTACGTACTTACTTACTTAATATGTAGTTAAAAAATTACATAATTTTAGCAACAGTTTGAGCTGTACAAATGGAAAATATAGTCTTTACATATACTTATTTAATTTACCGCGATCTCTGAAACATCAACAAGAAATCTTACATACTTATTGCAGTGGGGGTGGCTTTGCATTAAGATATAACATTCTAACATAAAATATTTTTTTTTTCAGATCCTTATCATTTTAAATAAATTAATCTCCCCCCCTTTACTTTTTAAAGTTTCAAATCGAAATTGTGCACTTGAGTAAGCGGATGAGTCACACCATTCATTATTTTTGCACTAGTGAGACAAGAGATTAGTTTCACAGTAGCAACTACAGGATTATTTCTTCTAGTACAGAAAGTTCTTTACTTGCTGTACCTGCAATAATGTGAACATCCATCATTTCTGTTCCTTGAAACAGTTTCGTGACATTGCTTTCAAAACTGGTTTCTAATATATCTGAATATTATTTTGAAAGCCATATTTTATTCAACAGTTTTGAACAATAAAATTCCCGTTTGATAAGCGCATTAACATTAAAACTGAATTCACTGAATAAAACGGCTCATGTATGTTATCGTTTTTGATTGAAGGAAGTTAAAATATACTACGAGAAATAAACTAAATATTATTTTATATACATATTGTTACATATACCTAAAAAATTTCACAAAATATTGACCGTTCTTGAGAGAAAATTCCATTTACAGAAACCATTATTATTAGAAGATCCAGTCCCTTGGAATTTGAACTTAACGATAAATTCCATTACTTTTGAGCCACATAATTTGGCCAAATAATTGGGATATAATTTGACCTTTTGCCAACTTTTGAAGAATACTAGCTACTTCTCGAATTTTATAGAGTGGTTAAGAACTTAACGACTTGCCTGCTTTTTCCATAATTATTCACAGAGTGTATATAATGTCGTCAATGTGTAGATTTTTTGATGTGATATGAATAAAAATGAATTGAGAATACGTCAATGTCTTGAGAATTTAATCGTCTGTTTTGTGAGTCAGTACAGAATTTTATTGCTGTTTTATGTACCGGATAGTTGCTTTATGACCTTGTAAGATTAGCTAAAGGATTATTAGCTGTATGTTATTCTTGTTTACGCATATTGGGGCATTACGTAAATGTGTTAATTGTCCAGCAATCTGAATTCATCCTTGTCTTTTGAGAATACATTCCGCAACATTGCCATTTCGCAACAATATATATTTTAATCATTTGACGATATCGAAGTTATAGGTGGTAATATTTGAAATACTAACACCATCAAGTACACACACACAGCAATTAACTGAAAATATTATGGATATTTTTAATGTTAATAATTAAAATAATTATGGATATTTAACATTCAAATGTAAGAATTATTTTAAAGAGTAGATATATAAAAAACATTGAAATACCGATATAAAGTAATTCAAGAATGTTAAATAAAATGTCCAGTGTATTTTGACTATGTAAATCATTAAAATATATTCAAAGTTGAAATACTTCAATGAATATACTTAAATGTTGAAATATTTAAATATATAAAAATTGATTTAGTAAAGATAAAAAAATTTTAAAAGAGCTCTAAGGTAAAACTGTAAATAATAATAATGAAATAATAATAGTTTGCAATATTTAAATTAATCTTCGGGATATGAATTTTAAAATATGCATTTTTATTATAAGATGTTTGGAACAAATATCTTAATAAGAGCTTTTTTTTACAAATGTTTTTTTAATTTTATCTTAACAACATATAAAAATATCCTGAATACTAAGTAAATAGGATGTATTTCCTATTAAAAATACCTTTATTTTGTAAATTAAGTTTTGAATTCAGTCATCAAATATAAAATTTCAATATTTTAATATTTACAATATTTTTTAAAATTATATTATTTTATAACACAACTGCTCCTATTAAAAAACCTTTGTGTAAAATGGTATGAATAAATATAACCAAACGTAAAATAAACTGACTTTTTGCCTCATACACTCTTTGAATTTTAATTGTTATAAACGTAAATTTACGTTTAAACCAATCTAAGTGTTTAAAACATGCCAGTCAAAGGGTTAAAAACGTACCAGTCAAAAGGTTAAAAACGTACCAGTCAAAGAGTTCAAAATAAACCAATCGAAGACTTCAAAATATACTAAACAAAGCGTTAAAAACGTACTAGTCGCAGTGCTAAAGTTTAGTATATTCCAGTCAAAGGCTTAAAATCATACCAGTCTCAGTGTTAAAAAACATACAAATAAAGTGTTCAAAACATACCAGTCAAAGGATTAAAAACATACCAGTCAAAGGGTTAAAAACATATCAGTCAAAGGATTAGGTTAAGTTGTTTCTTAAAGTTATTTCCTTTTACCTGACAATATTATTTTTACTTTCCTTATATACATAATGTATAAGGAAAGTATTGTGACGGAGTCGAAAATTCGAATTCGAGTTTTCGATGGGAGAGCACGTTTCAAGCATGCCTGATCACGAATAAAATATTTTTGAAGTGATGTCTCTGTGTGTGTGTGTGTGTGTGCGTGTGTGTGTGTGTGTGTGTGTGTGTGTGTGTGTGTGTGTATGTGTGTGTGTGTGTGTCAGTGAGTCTGTGGAGACAATAACTGACGAACGAATGGACCGATTCGAATGAAATTTGGGACAAAAATCACAATCCGTAAACACTGGAAGCCTATTGTTTTTATACGCAATCGAATGTTCAGAACCCCGCTAAATTTTCGGGTGAAATTTTGAAAAAATCGTCAAAAAATTAAAACCGTTAATAAAGTTACGCAAATAGACATTTCTTATGTAATTTTTCATTAGAAAACGATTGACATGAATTTTAGAACGCGAACATGAACCGTTCTCGAGATACTGCACATATTTAAAAAAAATTATCAAAAAGTCATATAAAATAAAAAAAAATATTTCCTATTGAGAAATATGTTCACTTTTCATATGTAATACCATGCAATAAATTTGGTGACATCATTTTCGTGGATCTAGCTCGTTCCATTCATGAAAAAAGATACTTTGAGTAATACTTTTGTATTTGAACGGCAATAGTCATTTATCTGCTGTAAGAATAACTTATTTCTTCGTCCATAACTCCTGGCGAGATTTTGGCGACGAATTTGGTGGAATGTCGCCAACTTGGCGACTTTTTAAATGTTGCTAAATTAACGGAAAACTCGCCAAATGGATAAAAAGGACGCTAAATCAAAAACGACATGGAAAATGGCGACTCATTGACGAAAATTCAATATCTTGGAAAGAATATAAATAACTAGTAAAAAAATAATATTTTTTTATTGTAAAAGTAGTAAATTCATTGCATTATATAAGAAAAGTCATTTGCTGCCCACATCAGATTTTTTTACATGAGTATCATAAGAGGTAACTTACTAAGATTGCCTAAAATATTTCTTGCTCTCATTGAAATTAAAAGATACCAAGTTTGCAAAACTTTAATGTTCTCACATTTCGGATCTTCGAAATATTTTATAAATAAATGAAAATATTTTAATGCAGCAAATGGAGATTATTATTCGTAATTTTGCCCAAGTACCACGAGGGATCAACTAATAGAGTGTGTATATTTTTTCTTGTTCTAACGGTGTGTTTTTGGGTGCAGGACATTGCTTTAAGTAAAATTTTAAAATAATAGAATATTATCTTGAAATCCATCTTTTGATTAAAAAGTTCGTAAAATAAAATCAATTTTCCCTGAACGTATTTAAAATGAAATATAAAGTTTTAAAAAATTTGATTTGCCCCATACATGACTTTTTCTACTGATTACTAAATTGTGATATTGTGGGAAAATATAACACAAATCATGACTTCTTATAATTAGATCTCATTTAAAATCCATACAGTTTAGCTTGTTACCGATAAAAAGAAAAGAGTTTCAAGTAGTTTGCTTAATTATTTTTAGAGATATCAAATTTCCTGAGCAAGTAAGTGAAGTTTCTAATATCTTGAGAACGAACGGCTCATGATAACTTCTTAAAAATGATATCTATTTATTTATAGTTATTGGTACTTATAAATTATTAAGGCATTGTACAACAGTGAACATATTTGTTTCTTTATTATTTTATTTAAGTTTAGAGAAAAACTCAACAATATCTATAGATGAGAACAAATTGTAATTCTATAAATTATATCGTACGCTTATGAATAAAATATTAAACATATAGAGGGCCAATTTTGCATTACACATACTTATATTTAACATACTTATGTTTTTATAATTTTCTTTGGTTTTTGAAGATCTGAATTCGATGCTCAACGCCGCCTAGAGTTATCCTCGTGTCTACGCGGAGTATGAACACAATAAATCTGTATGTCCGAATGTACTTATGTGAGGTGATGGACAGGAAAACAGATGACAACCACAGGTCCCTGTGTACCTCCATTATGTTCGGCTAAAATTGAGTAGCTAAAGGGAACAATGTGATCCGCCTCTTGTGGTAAAGCAGTGAAACGGGGTATAACGGTAATTAGTTGATGCTTCAACTGCTCAGGTGATCCATGTAATAACATGTTTTTGGCCATTTGAGTAAAAGAAAGGTTTATCATTAAAATGTTAAGAAAATTTAAAACAATTTCCTATAGTCCAATGTGATAAAATATTGATAACCATATAGAAATTGTCCATTAAAGTAATCGTATAAAATTTAATTTATTTGCTATTTTTGTTCCATAAATATAACGAACGCATCACATGAAAAGTATAATTTTCAATGTATTATGAAAATTCTTGAACAATGATGTCTATTTCTTTTTGGTTGCACGTACTTGCAAATCGTTTACATATTTGGTAATGGTGAAAAAATTATTTTTTTTTATGAATTTTTCCATTTTAGATCAAAATGTACAATATATTTTAAAATATGCAATATTTAGAGAAGATCTCTCGTTAACTTGATGTAAATGGTGCCATGTAAATAACAAATTACGTATAAAATAAATATTTTTGTTAGCTTAGCATGTTTATGTCTTTATGATTTAGTTTCGATTTTCGAAAAAGAAATCGTTGGGAAAATTCAAGTCTGCTTGGTGATTGAAATAATGGGACCAAATTGTATCCGAATTTATTTTCCCTGCATTTCGGCATGATTCCAATACTTTCCGTTTACATGGTAAAATAAAGGGAAAGTATTGGAATCATGCCGAAAATCGCAACTCGAGTTTTCGACGGATCTACACGTTTCGAGACTTCTAGAATACGAAAAAACTATTTTTAGCGTAACATCTGTGTTTGTATTTGTGTGTCTGTCTGTGTGTCTGTCTGTCTATGCAGATTTTGTATCCTCTCTAACTGAAAGACTAATTGACTGAATTTCATAAAATTTGGTTTGTAAGTCACTTGTGGGCGACTCTGGTACTGATTAGTTTTGGGTACGATTCGGGATAAAAGAACCCGCCTTGTTTTGCGAAATGGCCTGCAAAAATTGGCTGTAACCACTCTAGCTGAAAAACTAATGACCCGAATTTCACAAAAATCGCTTGATAAGCCGCTTGTGGATTATCCTGGTGCTGATTAGATTTTGATACAATTTGGAAAAAATAACCTGCCTTTTTTGCGAAATGATCCGTAAAAATCGTCGAAATCTAAAATAAAAAACTGCGTATGCCCACATATATCCATTAAATGCTAGATTTATACGTAATTTTTAACGATGAAAAGAATAAGATCAACCCCATTACACTAGGACTAGCCGTTCTCGAGATATTTTAGTTTTTTCGTATTTTCTCTACACCACTTTTGAAAATAAGTCCAGTTACCAAATAAGAACGAAAATTGAATTAAAAGTGAATCAAATTTAATTAAAATAAACAGAACGTGGATATAAGTCTGCAAGGAAAGCCATGTGCTGCTCACATCAGATTTTTCTTGTTCTAACAGTGCGTTTTTGGGTGAAGGACAGTGCATTTCTGTTTCTGAGACTGCAAAACTTTGAACATCCATCTATTCCGATGTGCGATATATATCCTTTTGACATTGCTTTAAGTAAAATTTTAAAATAATAGAATATTATCTTGAAATTCATCTTTTGATTAAAAAGTTCGTAAAATAAAATAAATTTTCCCTAAATGTATTTAAAAGGAAATATCATTCAGTTTTAAAAAAATTTGATTTGCCTCATACATGACTTTTTTTACTGATTACTAAATTTTGAAATTGTGGGAAAACATAACACAAATCATGGCTTCTTATAATTAGATCTCATTTAAAATCCACACAGTTTAGCTTGTTACCGATTAAAAGAAATGAGTTTCAAGTAATTTGCGTAATTATTTTTAGAGACATCAAGTTTCCTGTGCAAAAAAGTGAAGTTTCTGATATCTTGAGAACGGCTCATGATAACTTCGTAACAATGGTATCTATTTATTTATAGTTATTGGTACTTATAAATTATTAACGCATTGTATAGCAGTTAAAATATTTATTTCTTTATGATTTTTTTTCAGTTTAGAGAAAAACTCAACAATATCTATAGATGAAAACGAGTTATAATTCTATAAATTATATCGTACACTTATGAATAAAATATTAAATATATAAAGGGCCAATTTTGCATTGCACATATTTATATTTAACGTAATTAGGATTTTATAATTTTTTTTGGTTTTTGATCAAAGGGCCACCCAGTGGTTATGGCGGGAGGAACGCACAAGGAAGATCTGAATTCGACGCTCAACGTCGCTTAGAGTTATCTTCGTGTCTACGCGGAGTATGAACACAATAAATCTATAGTTCCGAATGTCCTTAGGCCAGGTGATGGACAGGAAAACAGATGACAACCCCAGGTCCCTGTGTACCTACATTGGGTTCGACAAAAATTGAGTAGCTAAAAGGAACAATATGATTCGCCTCTTGTTGTGCGACAGAGAAACGGGATATAACGGTAATTGATTGATGCATCGGTTGCTTAGGCGAGGCATATAACAACATGCGTTTGATCATTTGAATAAAAGAAAGGTATACCATTAAAATGATAAGAAAATTTAAAACAATTTCCTATAGTCCAAGGTGCTAAAAAATTTATAGTCAAATAGAAATTTTCCATTAAAATAATCGTATCAAATTTAATTTATTTGCTATTTTTGTCCATAAATATAACGAACGCATCACGTGAAAAGTATAATTTTCAATGTATTGTGATAACTCTTGAACAATTGTGTCTATTTCTGTTTGTTTGCGCGTACTTGTAAATCGTTTACATATTTGGTAATGGTGAAAAAATAATTTTTTTTAATAAATTTTTCTATTTTAGATCGAAATGTACTATATATTTTAAACTATGCAATATCTAGAGAAGATCTCTCGTTAACTTGATGTAAATGGTGTCATGTAAATAACAAAGTACGTATAAAATAAATGTTTTCGTTAGCTTAGCATATTTATGCTTTTATGATTTAGTTTCGATTTTCGAATAAGAAATCGTTGGAAAAATTCAAGTCTGCCTGTTGATTGAAATAATGGGACCAAATTTTATTCGACTATACTATTTTATTTGAGAAATATCGTCTCTACAGACTCAGGAGTCAAACACAGACATAATTGAAAAAATGGTTAACTAATTCAGCAATAAGTCAAACTTTTTAATTAATCAAAATTTTGATATCGGATTTTTGACCTCATCGAAATAATTTCCCTTTATAAAAACCATTAATCTCGAAGAAAGTAAAAGAAAAAATTACAATTTTAATCATCTGCAGTACAAAATGTTGGTACTGTCTTGTATACTTCGAAGAGAATAATAATATATACTTCGCAACTCATTTTGAGAGTTATGTCGTCAGTACAGTAAACTGACAAAAGAACCTCTAAATTATTTTCCCTGAAAAAGAAAATGAAATAAATATTATATAAAAGTATTAGTATAAATATGATTACATACAAAATATAGGCAACCAATGCCACAGCCTTTGGATTTATGGTGTCAGATAGTTGCTATTGTCTGCATTGTAAACTATGTATATAAAATGTAGAAATGACGTAAATAGCTTTTAAATGACAAAATATAGACAAAATATATTCACTGCGGACAGTTATTGACAGAGTAAAAGAGATATAGACATATTTTTTACTATATTTACTGAGTAAATCACGGTTTTAGCAATGTTTTACTAAGTAACTGCATAATATATATATATATATATATATATATATATATATATAATACACATAATTCCTCTACATTTAAGTATAGGGATCTTTATATAATATGATCTTTAAAGACTTATCTCGGGAATAAAATATTTTGGTAGCGTTTGTAAACGGATTTACAAATTGAATATTAAATTTTATCAATATATGCTAAACTGATAACGCTAAAATAGTGAAAAGACTAGTATCATTTTGATACTGTTTCAATAATCGGTTAAAAACAATATATGAGTTTGAAAAATATTTGCCAAAATAAAAGAGTTGACATAAGGAATTGAAAATATCAATAACTCCCATAATCTTATATCTTAAAACCGTAACTGATATAATCTAATCAAAAATTATATATTGTTCATTTGTCAAATTTATATTATATCCCTTTCTTCATTACTTAAATCGGATAAATTAAATAAAAATCGTTTGCAATCCAAAAACATTTGATTTTATTGCGATGCTAAGCAATATGATAAACATTTCTTCAAGTAAATCTTCTGAAAATGTATCATCTGGATAATGCAATCAGCATGGACGTTTTTATTAGTTTCTTATTAATATCTCGACAATCCCATTGCTTAAAAATTCAACACATGGACGGGTTTATCCGCAATAAAGTAAAGAATAACCACATCAAGTTTGAAAAATATTCATTAAAACTGTGCATATGGAATAGGCAAATAAACCAACAAACAAACAAAACGCCTGACTCTCAAATATATTTAATAGCTTGAATTTTAAAACTATGCTTAACAAAAATATATACACAAACATTTTCCAGTTCATAAAAAGAATGAATATTTAACTTCTTGGATTCGATACGAAATTTTTGTATGCAATCATTATATATATGTATATATATATATATATATATATATACTATTACGATAAAGTGAGACAAAATAGGATATATCCCAAATAAGCCTGAAATTAAAAGAACTATTCACTACAAAGGAGGAGGCGCAAATGCTGCTCAAATTCCCTAGTAGAATACATGAATGAAAGTAGAAAAGAACGGGAGTGACCATATGAATTACATAAGAATGGTAGGGGTATATATATATATATATATACACTGCTCACAACTGAAATCATAATATCATAAAGTGAGGTGTAGCTTTATGCAAATCAGGCAATGGAAACAGCAAGACGAGATATGCAAATGATCATTGTTTCGTTACGCATAGTGACGTAACACCTTGCCGAGCAGTACAACAGCGTCAGGTCAAGGAGGAGCGATATTACAGCTAATAAGTAGCGCCATTGGTTTCATGTTGTAAAAATTATCACAGTATGCCACGAGTACGTCGACGTACCTCATACGTTCAGTTGTCTTCAACGGCACGGCAAAAAATCATTGTTTGACGGGAGGGTGGATTAAGCCTTCGAAGGATACTATTGGGTCGTGATGTGAGTACAGTTTATCTGTGTGTGTGTGTCACAGTTCAACGGAATGTGTTGCCGGTCGTAAGAGACAACGAAACGACACGAAGATCAGGTGATGGAGTTTCCAGGTGTACCACATCAAGTGACGATCGTATGCTTCTGAGAAGCGTTGCACGGGAGCTGTTTATCACAGCAACAGTGTTACAACGACATTTATCCCACACTACAGTTAACGTGGTTTCGACGCAAACAATTCGAAACGGTTTGCATGACGCACGACTCCGAGGTAGACGACCTTTACGACATTTACCATTTCAACGTCTTCCCTGGTTACGTCGCCTCCAGTGGTGTTAAATGAGACGCAATTGGTCGTCAGAATGGCGAAACATTCTGTTCACGGATGAATCACGATTTTGTTTTGGCATACCATATGGTCGTACTCGCGCATGGCGACGCTTTCAACAGCACCACCAGAAAGCTTATCCTATCAGTCGCCACACAGCCCCCCCAAGCTGTACCATAGTTTGGGGTGGTATAATATTTGGTGGACGAACACCTTTGGTCTGCGTTTCTGGCAGTATCACGGCACAACGATACGTCTCTGACATTGTGAGACTTGTGGTACAGCCATATCTGTCAATTAGGCCTGGACTGCTTTTTCAGCAGGATAGTGCCAGGCCACATACTGCACGGGTAACTATGAGTAGTCTAAACAGTTTTGATATCCTGCCTTATCCAGCATATTCTTAGGATTTGTCGCCAATTGAGGAAATCTGGGACATCATGGGTCGCCGATTAAGAGAACTCACAATTCCAGCAAACCATGTTCAGTTACAAACCCAATTGCATGCTGTGTGGAAATGCCATCCCTCAGCACATCATTGACAATCTTATTGACGGGATGCTTCGTCGTATTCAATCCTGCATAGCTGCTCGCGGTGGGCCTATTCCATATTGATCTAATGGCAATAAAGTTCCATACTTTCATTTTCCAGGTATGATTTTTTGATCATTTGCACATCTCCATGCTACAATAATATCCTGTAAACTTCATATGGATACATCAATTTCTTCATGGTGTAGGGATTTCAGTTGTATATTTCAGGATATATTACAGTTGTATATTCGAGGTAGATTTCAGTCATATATGTATATATATAAATATATATAACATATATATATAAAATACATATATATATATATATATATATATATATATATATATATATATATATATATATATATATATATATATATATATATATATATATATATATATATATATATATATATATATATATATATATATATATATATATATATATATATATATATATATATATATATATATATATATATATATATTTCATTTTATTTGTATTATATATACCTGAGACTGATCATTATTATAAAATGTTCGGAAGGCGGATGGACTGAAATGTAAATGTGATATTGAAAAGACTATACGACAGGCTGTTTGAATATTTTAAAAGGAGCATGATAAGTAAACATTATAAATAAATAAATAAAATAATAAATAAATAAATAACACAGGTACTAAATTGGTATAGAAAACCATTTTTCCCTGTTTCCTATATAAGTTAAGGAATGGAATAAGAATATATATATATATATATATTTGAAATGTAATAATAAGAATTATGTAAAAATAAAAAAATAAAAATAAAAATAAATATATATATATATATATATATATATATATATATATATATATATATATATATATATATATATATATATATATATATATATATATATATATATATATATATATATATATTTACATATATATGTGTGTATATATATATATATATATCATACAAAAAAGTTATACCGAAAAGAAACAAACACCTGAAATCTCATTTATATGGGGCAATGCTGCTCAACAAAGGAGATTAAAATATCATGGCGTGAATTGCTTGGTGTTAGTTAAATTGTTAATTGGCTTGTCCTAGTACAGAAAAAAATTTCTGTGCCAATGTTTCCACCAAAAACTGTCTAATTATATGACTTTGATTCCACAAATGTTGTCTAATCATATGACTTTAATTCACCTTGTATATGTTGGTACTTATATATTCTATTCTCTGACAAAGTACCAGTTGCCGGGAGTGTCATCGTGACATAAAGTTTGCTTAACAGGAGAGCGGGGTCACAACTCACCCGGCTATCTTTTTCTACCTTGCTTTCATTTCCTTTTCATTTCTTTGTGGTTAGATAGGTATATATATATATATATATATATATATATATATATATATATATATATATATATATATATATATATATATATATATATATATATATATATATATATATATATATATATATATATATATATATATATATATATATATAATATATATATATATATATATACATATATATATATATACATATATATATATATATATATATATATATATATATATATATATATATATATATATATATATATATATATATATATATATATATATATATATATATATATATATATATATATATATATATATATATATATATATATATATATATATATATATATATATATATATATATATATATATATATATATATATATATATATATATATATATATATATATATATATATATATATATATATATATATATATATATATATATATATATATATATATATATATATATTTATTTATTTATATAACCGTAAATGCAGGAATTATCAAGGTAAAATCTGCAATCACACTTAGATGGCGTATAGCAGCACAAGAAAGAGTATTAAAATATCATTCCGAAAAGGAAAATGAAGATTTGAAAGCAATAAACTAAAAAATGGCTGGGGGGGGGGGGGGGGTTACCCTCTCACCCCGGTTAAAGCAATCTTTATGTCACGACAACACTCACGGAGAGTCGGGAAACAACACTCCCGGGAAACCTTGCTTGATAGTGCTATTTAAGAATATATACCACTATTTAGGAATAAATATATTCCTAAATAGCACTATCACGCAAAGTTTCCCTAAACAATTTTTGAGTCAAACAATTTGCAGTTTTTACAACATAACCGTAACTGACAGTTACCGTTTGTATTAAAATAACACTTCAGATGAACTACAACGTCAGTCGACAGATGTAAATGTCAATGTTACTGGTCTTAAAACATAGATCTTAACTCTGGAACTCTGGTTTGAAGTGTGATATCTGTTTATTATAAAGTGGAAACGTTCGATAGTGTTCAGGTAATATAGTTTTGAGGTAAATTGTTACTTTACCATGGAGTAATATATTTCATAAGGAAGTGGGGTGATTTCGTCTTTACATGTTGATTTATATGAATATGATATACACATATAGACAGCGTCGATAGATGATTTTACATCTCGACTTGTTTGAAAGACTTATCTTTCTATTTCGATGGATGTGTTATACATCTAGAATCTTTTAAATGTTTCTTTATCTTCATATATTTATCTCTGAATAGATAATCTTTAAGTCTGTCCTATTTTATTTTGATACAGAAGTATTCATTTTTTGCAATGTACCGGCTCTCCGAGAGTGTTGTGCGACATAAAGTTTGCTTTAACCGGAGTGAGGGGGTCACAACCCTCCGGTCATATTTTGGTACATTGCTTTCAAATCTTATATATATATATATATTCAATATATATATATATATATATATATAAGATTCATATGAAAAAGAGAGGGGAAATGACCAAATGCAAGGCATAAAATGGTAGAGGGGGATGGCGACCCCTCTTTCCCGTTTAAAAGACTGCTTTTATGCCCGGGCAACACTCACGGTACCAATGCCATGCAGAAGCCATACTTCCGTAAATGTGTCAAATCAAAAACACTCGAAAAAGTGCAAAGAAAACAAATAGGAATCGACCAGGATCGCAAGGGAAAGAATGGAAATGCAGCAAATGCCCCTGTCGGTTACGATGGAGTGCATCATATATAACAGAAGTCCACGCATGCGCTATTCGTTATTTTCACTTTCATCGTTCTATACCTCTGCCATATCCTTTAAGTAAGCATTTTCTCCCTTTTTTGTATTAAATAGTGAATTATAATAACATTTCAGGAAGCCAATTGGATAATTCCGTTTTATTGCCTCCTTCATAATATTCCTATTATGCATGATGCAATCAGACTTGAAAGTATTAATGCGTTGATTTCTATTGAGGTGACCAATGACGACATTTCTGAAAATGTTTTTGGTCAAATTGGACCTCCAATCAATAATGCGGTTGATTTTTATATTGAAATTGTTTCTCTTGTCATATAAGACGGTATAAGTACCATATCTACTGTCATGTTTTAGTGTGATATCTAGAAAATCAACACTATCTTCCTCCTTACTTATATTCTCAATCAATTCCAGTTCTTTTGGCTAAAATACATCTAGAATCTTTTAAATGTTTCTTTATCTTCATATATTTATCTCTGAATAGATAATCTTTAAGTCTGTCCTCTTTTATTTTGATACAGAAGTATTCATTTTTTGCAATGTACCGGCTCTCCGAGAGTGTTGTGCGACATAAAGTTTGCTTTAACCGGAGTGAGGGGGTCACAACCCTCCGGTCATATTTTGGTACATTGCTTTCAAATCTGATATATATATATATATATATATATATATATATATATATATATATATATATATATATATATATATATAGCATTAGGAGCCTGTTTGCACTCCTCGTCAGTTCTACTGTGGATTTTATAAGGAATTGATTTTTACGCGAATCATGAGAAGGCCGACATGCATTTCATGTAAGGAGATGCAGTCGGGAATGCAAGGAAAGCCCAAATCCATATGTGCTTTCAACACGACGGAGCGCCACACCATTCTAGCGTGGCTGTGCAAAACGCCTTGGATGCAACATTCCCAGGATTACGGATAGTACCGATTGATCCCATTACTTGGCCGGCACGATCGCTTGATCTCTCATGTTTGCCTATGGATCCATATGAAAAGCTTCATCTACGAAAGCTTCGTCGATTGCACTGAGGACTTTGTTGCCAAGATTTCTCTTGCTTCTGCCACTGTACGAAAACTGCCTGGCGTTTTTGCCAACGTACGACGCTCGTTACATTGTAGGTGTGAGGTCTGCATTCATGCTGGACGTTGCTGTTTTGAGCAGTGTCTGTAAGTTATTCATTACAATTTGTTTTTTAATTTCTTCGATATTTTGTTTTGAAAACAGTTTCTGTAAGTCGTTATTTAAAATGTGTTGTGTAATTTCTTCACTTTCATCATACCTCCTTTGTCATTCTTGTGTTCCCTCATTTCATTCAAGATTTCTTGCTAACGCCTAGTGCTTAAATGCTTGAATAACAAATATGCATTGTATGTCAAAAAGTGCTTGTTTAGGTGTGTTCCATCATTAAAGTTTTGCCCTATCGTTTAGAATCATCTTGTATATATATATATATATATATATATATATATATATATAAATTCCCAAATAGGACAAGTAGCAATGTACTCGTAAAATTTCTAGATAAGTGACGGAAGTAACGGCGTGGGGGAGTTGCGACCCCCAGCACTCCCGCAACTCCCCCGCAACTCCCCCCGCAACTCCCCCCGGCCGTTACTTCCGTCACTTATCTAGAAATTTTACGAGCACATTGCTACTTGTCCTATTTGGGAATTTATATAGGTATACACATGTAAAATTGCATAGCGCTTTACAAGTTGTATTAAAAATTATTTTTTTTGCTTTTAGCTTTTTAATCAATTCACTCAAAATTGTAGCATTTTTTCAAGTTTTATATTATATATATATATATATATATATATATATATATATATGTCTGTGTGTGTGTGTGTGTGTGTGTGTGTGTATTTAGATAAATCTGATTAATACTATATTATACTATAATAGATATTTTAATTATTTTAAACATGTATACATACGTACAGTTTTGTATATTGTAATCACATAAGTACATGTAAGAAAAATATATATAATGTACCCCATGTTCTTAAATGTTAGGTTATTACCATACATTAAAACCTAGCTGAATTGACTTACAGGCAAAATATTACTGTTTACCATAAATAAAAAAAAATAAAAGAAAATATGAGATGAATTTTCAAAACAATTCAACATGGTTACTTGGACATGTGTCTGACTAATGATGCGACTTTCACTTAAAAATCGTGCATTAATTAATATTTCTGGCATTTTGTAGTCTTCTTGATTAGCGGAAAGCGTTCTATGAAAAATGGTTCTCATGGAAATAAATGGCTAAAATAGTTCGATGATTTTCCATTCTCTGTTCGTTACAGCAGGTGCTGTTACTAATAAAATATTTCAAATTGGTCTCCCTTTTCGGTTTTGTGCTGGTTCCGTTTTACACAGGGGGTCAATAACATGAATGTTCTATATTTTTGAAAGGCAAAAGTATTTTCTGCTTATTACAGTACTCCCTTTCCTACAGGTTCCGTTTCAAACAGGTTCGACTGTATTTAAAGTGTGGGTGTAAAAATGTGTGTTGTTACATTTTTTGAAATACATTTTTAAACATATTAAAATATTTTAATTATGTTTTTTCTGTAGATTACGGAAATCTAAAACTATATAACATTGCTCTCGCAGAATATTCTTTATTACATTCTTTGCTTTTATAAGAAATAAAATACATATTTAGATTATTATAATTAAAAAAATCGCCAACACATTACTTTCCTTATATAATGCAATGAATTTACTACTTTTACATCGAAAAAAAAAATCGGTTATTCTTATAGTAGATACTTAAATTCTTTCCAATATACTGAATTTTCAGGAATTAGTCGTCATTTTTATCCATTTGGCGAGATTTTCGTTAATTTGGCAACATTTAAAAAAGTCATTCTGCTAAATTCGTCGCCAAAATCTAGCCAAACGTTATGCACGGAGAAATAAGTTATTCTTATAGAAGATGATGACTATTGGCGTTCAAATACAAAAGTATTACTCAAAGTATCTTTTCTTATGGACGGAACGAGCTAGATCCACGAGAATGATGTCACCCAATTTATCGCATGATATTACATATGAAAAGGGAATATGTTTCTTAACAGTTAATATATATTTTTTTAATTTATGGGATTATTTGATAAATTTATTTAAAAAATGTGCAATATCTCGAGAATGTTTCATGTTAGCGTTTTAAAGTTTATGTCAATCGTTTTCTAATGAAAAATTACATAAGAAATGTCTATTTGCGTAACTTTATTAAGGGTTTTGAGTTTTTGATGATTTTTTCAAAATTTCACTCGAAAATTTAGGGGGGGTTCTGAGCATTCGATTATGTTTTAAAACAATAGGCTCCCAGTATTCACGGATTGTGATTATTGTACCAAATGTCATTCGAATCGCTTCTTTCGTTCGTGAGATATCGTCTCCGGAGACACACTGACACACACACACACACACACAGACATCACCTCAAAAATGTTCGATTCGTGATCACGGATGCTTGAAACGTGCTCTCCTGTCGAAAATTCGATTTCGAATTTTCGACCCCGTTACAATTCTTTCCTTATACATTATGTATATAAGGAAAGTAAAAATATTTTATAAATAATTGTGTATTTATAACTTTGCTGCTGAGTGTATGCGTAATATTTACACGCAATAAAATTTCTTAAACATAAGCCTATATTTTTATTTTCAAATACTTTATTAAACTAATTTTCAAGAACTTTATTAATTTTAGCATAACTTTGGAAATTTAAGCATTACATACAGAGGCTTTCCTTTAAAATAAAAAAAGTTAAGCACGAATATTTATTTTCTTCATGGACAGTTTTTAATATAAGATGAAACCAATATTTCAAATGAATAAATTCTAATGTTTGCTGTCTGGATTATATCAGAGGGGAACATTTTAATCATTAATATTTGTTCCAAATATTTGATGAAGCTGTGGCTGATGTTATAACTCTATTTGTAAATAAAACAAGCCATTAAATGATGATTAATTTTCTTAGCTTCTTAAATAAATATAAATAAAACGATAAGCTATTGCAATTTCTATGGTGTATCTATACTAACGTATTTGAGTAAAACTTAACTTGATCAATACGAACATGCTTTTATTTAAGCACTGATGAAATAAATATTCGATTTGGGAGATTAATTTTAATATAACAGAAAATGTTCTTAAAAAATTACAAACATATTTACTTCTGGGGAATACAAATATAGTTTTTCAAAGGCAGTGAACGTAAAAATGACTATGTTGTCATAACATTTTTAAACATATTATTTATTATCTAAATTTAATTGAGTTATAGAATGCTCAGTTTTGGGAATGTATAATAAATGCTGATTGCTTTATAAGGCGAATGATATATTTTAAGTATAAGTAAATTAAATTGTTCAATAAAATTGAAATAATGGAAATTATTTGTAAACATCATATTAATATTCTATGTTCCATATAGCTTTATAAAAAACTGCATATTTCATACATTATAATTGAGTTTTGTCTTTGGTTGTTAAAAAATTGAAATGCATTTCCTCACAAAGAACGTCTGGTGAGATTTGATTTTCTATTCATACGTTTATACCATTTGAACCATTTTGAATGGACAGAAAATGCATTTTTGCCAAGAATTGAACATGTTTCATACTTTACAAGAACGTGTGCCATTTTAAAGCAAACGTTTTCAATTGCTGCAAGAAAGATGCAAGTAAACATTTTAATGTTTTTAGCGATGTTTTGAGCACATTTGATTTTCTCTAACATTTCTTAGGAAAATAACTTTTTCCAAATAAAAAATTTACATTTTTCTGGAAAGATTGCCAATATATCACCGTTATTTATTTCTATGCACCACATTTAATATTATAATACACACATAAAACGTAGTGTTCATAACATGTTTTATTAGAAGAATATTGGTAACAACTAAGGTTTATCTGTATTTAAAGTTTTCAATTTTACCATTATAACAAAAATATTGTAAAGAATATATAAAAAGGTTCACCGTGCTTTGCCTCTTGCCTCTACTTAAATAATGCACAGTGGACATTTGCTTCATTCATAAAGAAAATAGCTTTGCAAGCAGCCATTCTGATTATGTGGATGCAGGGCTTCCATATGTTGATTTTTAGACCAGGGTTGCCACATTTTGGCGTGTTTGGGGTCAAGTTTTCGATTTATCGTCAAATTTCCGAATGTACTAAAACTTTCTCGAAATATCGGATATTCTTGGAAATGCGAGTCCTTTGCAGACTACCCAGTGTTTATAAAAGGAGTTCCGACTCAGCTGGAGAGCAGTTGACGTGATATGAGCAATATTGAATTGTCAGATACGTCAGTGTCTTCAGAATAATACCGACTATTTTCTGAATTATGAGTATTGCTATGTTTAGTATCTGAGAGTTGCCCAGTGATCTTGCAAGACAGTTATCGAGATATTCGCTGTATATTGTTCCTGTTTACGTTTATTAGTGCTTTTAAATAAAAGTGTTAGTTACCGTGGAATTTGGACTCGTAGTTGTATCCTGGAGATACACTCATGATTCCAAGAAATACCTCGTAACAATATATATATATATATCTAATCCACTATGCAATGGTACTTTCACAAAAATATTACTTTTTTGATATCAAAACAGCTCCTTTTGATATAGTGTTGTCGATCGTTCTGAATTCTGAATGATAACTCTTCAAAAGTAGAAAAGAGATAAAATATTATGGTGTACCGTTTTACTGTAAACAACATTTTTTCAAAGGATCCTTTTTAATTTTTGGAAATAATATTTTTTTACAGTGTTGATAAATCGACTCAATGTAATAATAGATAGCACAAGGAATATAGCTTGTAGAATACAAATATTGCGCTTCTTCATAGCGGCTGTATAAAAATTAGTTATCAGGAATCAGGTTTCAAGAGTCCAATTGATGCTCAAAACGCGTCGATCCATCAAAATAGGGTGTTAGATTTTTGACCCCGTCATATATTAATTTTCCTTTATTCATGATTCCTAGAAAAGTACTTAAGCACCATATTAGCTTTATAAAGAAAGGTCCATGAGTGTACACGGTAGGTCTATATACAATAAAGCGACCATGTCGATCGAATCGAAGTGACTGCAGTGCTCCTATCTTTGAATTTAAAAGTTAGAACAACGATCTCTTACAAATGCGAGATAGATAAGTTACTTTATAGATCATTCCCTAATATAATCACCCTGCTTTACGAGCGTTTTACGATATGTATTGCCTTCCATGTATGTTTTTCGTTCCTTACTAGTGTCTGTGGAAACTTTCTCATTAGGAAAAGTTCTACAACTTTGTAATTGGCATTTTTCGTCTATTTCGCATTGTTGCTGTATCCGTTATCCTAGATTCTTAAATTACCCTCTAAGGGCACTGAAATCATTTTTATTTGATTGGGCATGGTCACTTTACTATCGATAAGTTTAACTTGTACACTCAAGGACCTTTCCTTACAATTGAATTGTGATGCTTAAGGACTGTCCTAGGAAACTTGCATATACAAAGTATTATATAGAACGTGAGAATATTTGAAGTTACATTTATTTCCATAGAATTTAAAATTTTTGGTCAGCTTGTAATTTCCTCATTTTTATCCTTAGAGTATAAATAAAATATGTTAATAATTAACACTTTTCATATTATTAACGCATGATATATTTTCACCTTGAAATGAAAACCCACACAGATAAATACATACGAATAATTTGTGAATGTGGTTGCGCTTAAAAATCTGCTTGTATCATTTTTATTTAAATTGAACTAATCTATTTTTATAAACCTTCTTATTAATGTAACGAATGACGTCATACCTAAATTTAAGTGCGTCTATTCACGTCATTTCAATAAATCGGATAACTATTTGTAAGAAACATTTCCAGCTACAGAACAAACGCATAGTTTATTTTACGTTTGTCACAGAATTATTTATATCTATTTAAGTAAAAAATAACTACCAGATAAGAGTGGTTAAATACATCCACCCTCTAAAACATTCATGGATAACATAACCATTTTATTCTACCTATAATAATGGGTTGGAGGGAAAATTCTGTCGTATTTTAAAGAAAATATTTGAATTCATTTATAAAAATATGTGTTTAATATTAATCAATTATATATGCTCCGTTATTTGTTACAACCTGTTGCCATCTTTCAGGTAACCTGTGAATTCCTGTTTTGTAGAAGTTCTCATCCTTGGAGTTAAAATAGTCAGCAACTGCCTTAGAAACACTTTCAAAAGACGTGAATTTTTTTCCCGTTAGATATTTTTGCAGAGATCTGAACAGGTAATAATCAGATGGTGCAATGTCAGGTGAATACGGTGGGTGACTAAGGACTTCCCTTCCTAACGCATTCAGTTTTTTTGTGTCACCATTGCAGTATGCGGGCGAGCATTATCTGGACGCTTTTCTGGACGCTAATGCTGGCCTTTTTTCTTTGATAGCTGCATTCAATTTATCCAGCTGATTGCAGTACAGATCCGCGTTGATGGTTTTCCCCTGTTTCAGCAACTCGTAGTACACTGGACCTTTACTGACCCACCATAAACAAAGCAGTACTTTTCGTTGATGGATACTTGGTTTTGGAACTGTTGCTGATGATGTTCCTGGTTTGCAGTAAGATTTTTTTCTCTTAATATTCTCGTAAAGAATCCACTTTTCATCTCCAGTAACCAGCCTGTCCAAAAACGGCTCCACATTGTGTCTAATCAGATGTGATGAACACATTCTTACACGATCAGACAAATTCTTTTCCGTTAATTCATGTGGAAACCAAAAACTTTGCTTTAACACAAACCCAAGAGATTTAATGCGACCTCCAACAGTTGTATGATGAATGCCAAACTCTTCTGCAATTTCTCGACTTGTTACAGATGTTCTTTTTATTTACAAGAAAAATCACCTGCCTATTTAAAATACGACATAACTTTCCCTCCAACCCTATATATAGCATATATATAGGGAATTGTGAATAGAATCATCTACATATAATTCCAAAATTAGTCATCATCTGTTGATCTTGATCATTCAAAGTAATCTGTATTAATATAATGATTGCGTTTATTTTTGTGGCACCAAAATCTTAAATATGCAATTGCACTAGACAGAGGTAAAAAAATATAAACATTTCAAGTAATAACGTAGTAAAATAAGATAAACCTGAAGAAATTAACCATTGTAAACCGTAAAAATTTTAAAACTGTGAAAATTAAAACTAAAAATTTTGAAATCCCATTTTAAATAAATGTAAATAGGTGTAATAATGTTTCATAAATGTGTAAATGTAAACTGTGAAAATTTAAAAATATCATTTTCAAACTTTATGGGTATTATCTATCAAATAGCGGTTGAACTTAAAATTCATTGTAGTTTGTTTATAAAATGTGCTGGAAGAAAATTAATATTATTTTTACTTTCCTTCTATACATAATGTATAAGGCAAGTATTGTGATGGGGTCGAAAATTCGAATTCGAGTTTTCGACGGGAGAGCACGTTTCAAGCATCCCTGATCACGAATCAAACATTTTTGAAGTGATGTCTGTGTGTGTGTGTGTGTGTGTGCGTGTGTGTGTGTGTGTGAATGTATGTGTGTGTGTGTGTGTGAAAGAATGTGTGTGTGTGTCAGTGAGTATGTGGAGACGATAACTGACGAACGAATGGAAAGATTCTAACGAATTTCTTCGAAAGATTCTATCTTCTAATTTGGTACAAAAATCGCAATCCATAAATACTGGAAGTCTATTGTTTTTATACGCAATCGAATGTTCAGAACCCCCTAAATTTTAGAGTAAAATTTTGAAAAAATCGTCAAAATATCAAAACAGCTAACAAAGTTACACAAATAGACATTTCTTATGTAATTTTTCATTAGAAAACGATTGACATAAATTTTAGAACGCTAATATGAACCGTTCCCGAGATAATGCAAAGTTTTCAAAAAAATTATCAAAAGTCATATAAAACAAAATAAAAATATTTACTATTGAGAAACATGTTCCCTTTTCATATATAATACCATGCGATGAATTTGGTGACATCATTCTCCTGGATCTATCTCGTTCCATTCATGAAAAAAGATACTTTGAGTAATACTTTTGTATTTGAACGCCAATAGTCATTTATCTGCTGTAAGAATAACTTATTTCTCCGTCCATAACGCTTGGTGAGATTTGGGCGACGAATTTGGCGGAATGTCGCCAACTTGGCGACATTTTTAATTTTTGCCAAATTAACAAAAATATCGCCAAATTGATAAAAATGACGTTAAATCAATGAAAATGACGAATATTTGAAAAAAATTCAATATCTTGGAAAGAATATAAGTATCTACTATAAGAATAACATTTTTTTAACTGTAAAAGTAGTAAATCCATTGCATTATATAAGGAAAGTCATGTGTTGTCCACATCAGATTTTTTTTTTTTTACAGAAGATGAAACTTTAGTTAATCATTTCTATCACATAGCTCTTCAATAAGTAAAATGCACTTTATGGAAAGTGTAAGGAAAAACAAGAGCAACGTAAATAAGTTAAGATAGCAAAATAATGCAGCATACCGCTGTTTCGAAAATACTTTGGATCCCATTCGTTAGTGCAAGAGAACCAGCAAACTCGAATTTGTTTTTTCACATAACTTCTTATTCGGTCTCATTTATCATATATATAAATCGGCATTTAAAGACCCACAATCATTTCCACTATAATCTTTTCCATAACGTTGATATCAATTTTAATTAATAACAATGTAAGAGCCAACTGTATAGGTTTCTAGAATATAGAATTCCGGTTACCTTTAGGATGAATATAGTTATCTTGACTTACATAATGAAGGAAGATATCTGCCTGTCTGTATGTGACTTCTATAGTGGAAAATCGAAGTTCCGGATTTCCACAAAACTCGGTACTCAGTTTGATGAACTCATAGTATACGATAGTCCTCGGCGAGGTTTTATTTTAATTCGAAATAGATTTTAGTTGTTTTTTGTTGAGGTTTGATTTTGAGCGATTTTTCGCACAAATGGGTTCTTTAGTGATGGGAAATATTATCACGGATTTCCATCTTGACATCATCGAAAAGTTCAAACCACATTCTTTCTATCTTTGAAACATTTCCCAAAAGTCACAAATGTGGCGATATTTCGACAATTTGTTAAGGTTGCTAAAATGTTCGTAGAATATTTCATATCTGACTGTACTTACTACTACTCAGTTTTTAGATAAATGTATTTGATAAAACGTGCAATATCTCGAGAACGGTTCAGGCTTGCGTTCTCAAGTTTTTGTTTTGTTTTAAAACTAAACGTTACGTATAAAATGGTTATTTATTTAATATTGTTGAATGTTCTATTTTTTTATATTTTCAAATACTTATTTGAAAATTCAAATGTTTTCAGTATGCTCTCTCATTTCTAGTATTCACGGGTCGTAAAAATCTTATTGAGATACAGATTTTATTGTCCCACGGGCACACTCATACATGCACAGAGACATCACCTGAAAAACGTTCGACTCGAATTCAGGGATCTTTGAAACATGATCTTCCGTCGATAACTTGAATTCGAATATTTGATTCTGTCATAATTATTTCTTTATACATTATATGTATGTGAGGAAAGTAAAACGTTAAACAGAGCAGAGACATTAATGATGCAAATACTTCAAATATTAAAATGCATATTGCTATTGCATTTCTATGCATTAAAATGTTTCAAATTTTAAATGGACGAATGTTGTACTTTCTGGAACATACAAATAGCTAATTAAGCTTCAATAGATCTTTTAATATTTTCATCTGTGCTCTATTGCGATTATGAATGTTTTGAAAATCCCAATGTTAGAAAAATTTTAAACAACATTCACTATATTTAATTGGATATATTATAGGTAGTTCATATTACAATATACATTTTTACGTGGAGTTGTATGCAAATAATATAAATATGCAAATTTTTTCTAAACAAAGTCAAAATTTATTTTAGTGAAGAATTTTGTTTAAAAAATTCTGTTAGAATTTTGTTTTAAATTTTTAGTGAAGACTTTGTTTAGAAAAAATTTGCATATTTATATTATTTGCATACAACTCCACGTAAAAATGTATATTGTAATATAAACTAACTATAATATATTCAATTGAATATATTGACTATACATTAAATATATTAAATACTCCTGATTATGGAAATAATAATATTTTGTTCCATTAACACCCAGTTCGATATTTTTAACTTCATCATTCTTTGTGATAATTTTACTTCTACTATCATTAAGTTAACAAAAAACCCCTAATTTTACGTTGATTAACTTTATTGCTGTTAATGGATTAATGCAATTTCTTCCTATCTCTTAAAACGGGTTTCAAAATAACTTAATTTATAATCTCTAATTAAACTCACTTTACATTTGATGTTCAGCATCATGTTGATAATATCAAAACATGTAAAACGATATATTTTTTAAATATTTCTATTATAATGTTCAATATCTTATAACGTAAATGATGTGATTTATTGTAAAAATCATTTTTGTATAGATGATTTTAAAGGCTTTTTATAAGGAAGGATCCAGTATAAATAACCTCTTAGTACCCTTCCAATACGTACCCTCTAGATATCATTAAAGTCAATGTGTCTGCGAGTGATTAAGAACTATACTTTGAAAATTATTGACTTTTAAAAATGTTTTTTGATAGAAAACTTATAACTTTCAAAAAAGAAACTTTGTTTTTAAAATAAAGAAATATATGCGCTAATTTTTACAATGTATTTAAAATCAGCGTTTTGCTAATCATTGCTCACTTTTCAAACGTTATCCATGGAAGAAAAAGACATATCCTAATTCACGTAAAATATATCTGCTTTTAATTATAACAGAGGCTTCTCATATTTCATAAGAATAAGTAAATGATATTACGTATTGTTAATTGTGGTGGTAGAAAATATTACCTCTTATATAATTTTAAAATTACCCAGGAATAACGTGATCGTGAATCGTAACATTCGTACATTGCTATCGTGGCCGCAAAACCCTCCATTACCTCTTTGAACGAGTTCCTCAACATATTAAATAGTTCAAAATACTAGACATTAAAATCCACATTTTAACTTTTAAAATAAGTTATCGTTTATCCATTTCTCTATTATTGTTTTAAGTAAAATTACATCAATTTTAACACACGCTTTAGGAGGATAAAAAACCACATGAGACCAGATATTTTTACTCTTATTCTTAAGATAAAAAATTGACCTATTATATATGAAGATTGGCACATACCTCTGTATTTCGGGTTTGTTGCTCAGCATGACTAGAATTTTTACCGCTTCTTTTTCTGACATTTGGAGTCAGACTTCGTCTTTTCTAAAACATTTTCACTACTCAAAATAACAGCTCACTCTCTAAGCAACACCGTTCGAATCATCACGACCTGTCTCTTTCTAGCTTTTCAATTATTAATTCCTATATAATCACGACCCTCTCTCATGACTTTTGAAGAATCATTGGATTCTTATTCGTTGGCTTTTTCTCCTTATGGCCACATCATTTGGCCTGGGGTTCAGATACGCCATCCTTGCCCTCATTGGGTGCTTCTCAGTGCGATGTTGCATCTTCGCATCATTGGCTCTTTCGGTTCACAATGAAGCTTGGTTTAAGTCTTGGTCCTTGGGATATCTTAGCCCCAACACCACCTGCAATTTGTATGACGTGTATTTATTGAGGTCATGACTTTCCGGGCCAAGACTGTCATAAAACGGTACCTAAAAGTATGCGCTTTGTTTCGTCGTAAACATCAAAACTACATAATTTACCCCCTGGTCTCACACTAGTATTTTACGCTTTCAATAAACAAACACTTATAGTGATTGGTGTAATTTTTTGCGCCCCAAACCGTTACTTGCAAGGATCAGATCCAATCATGAATACTGATCTACTATGACATACCTTCTCTTAGGTCGAAAGTATCGTTACGACGTCTTTTCTGGAATCAGAAGTGTACTCTGAGGTTATAAGAATGGGTCCAACTATCTGGATAACTCACACATTTATTTGCAAGCACAGTGTAAATAGGAACAGTGCACAACGAATAGTTCTATAACTATCTTACAGGGTCACTAAACAACTGTCAGGTAGAGTAAAACGGCAATTACATGCTCAGCTAATTTCACAAAACAGCAGTACTATTCTTACAACATTAAGGTATCACCCAATTCAATGTAGCTCGAATCATGTCAATTGCCGCAACTGAGCGATGACTCATTGTATATACTTTCAGTAGAAATTTCTAGAAGAGGCTCGTTTCTCACAGAATATTCGTTATTTCGACAAGGTTTTTAATCATTCGAAATGTCGCCGAATTATCCGTAAATCGCCGTATTTATCTACAATCCTAAACAGACAGTCCTGATACGGCAACCCCAAATTCACGTCATAGGAGGCTAATTTCGCAAAAGAGCCAATTCTATTCTCAAGACATTGCCGTATCTCATAATTCAATGTAGCTCTTATCACGGTAATTGTTCTAACTGAGCGATGGCTCCTTTTATTTACTGTTAATAGAAACTTTCAAAATGTACTCATATTACTTAGAATATTCGTTAATTCGAGAAGGTTCTCAAACATTCCAAATGGCTTCAAAAGTCGCAAAATTGGAAATATATCATCAAATATGGCAACCCTGAACCGACAATCCTGATACGGCAACCTTAGATTTCCGCCATGGGAATTTACAAGCAACTCAGTAGTAGTATTTCAAGAGGTGAATTTACAATGGCTGATTTCTGATCATTACTTCAGGTAGATATCCAATAGCCGAGTGTTCAAAGGTATCGATCACTAAATTCTAATTATAATTTTAGTTTGATTTCTTTGAATATTATCTGTTATCCGAGTTTAATGCTGAGTTTCCATTAAGTAGCTTACAATGGGGACAAAAATTAAGCGTCCCTGATTCGACGTAGAATTAAATGAAAAATGAAAAATCATCTGCAGGGATTACTATCCATCTATCAATTAGTAAATCAACGGTAAACGGCATTTTAAAACAATATCAAGCTGGATTAGTTTTTAAAGACAGGCTATACAGAGGTTTATCACGATAAATTATTCTCAGCGTTGATAGAATATTAAAATTGAAATTTATTTCTGATTCTGATGTTCAGATTTCAGAGGAGATACATAATGAAGAACCCGGCGGTAGCAACAATGTCAAGATAGCTAGCTACATGAAGTAACTCTTTGAGGTAGAGTTTGTATCATGAGATCTTTTGCGAATTACAAAATCAGAAAGCACAACTTGAGTTTCCCAAAACTAGCAAGAATTTGTAACATAAAAATTAGAGTGAAGTTATTTTCTCCGATGAATTCAATTTATTTATCTTTGGCAGTAACAGTACGATGTCTATCTAGCACAACTTTCACATGCAAGATATTCTATTCTTACAATAACGCATGGATGAAATAAAATGATTTGGAGCAGGTCTTTTTTGCTGATGGTGCTGGTGCGGAAGTTCAAAGTACAATAAATATAACTAAATACAGAGAAAATTAATTTGATGTCATATGCGCAAAACGAAAGTGAATCGGATTTAGGGTTTACATTATGATAAAGACCATAACGACATATATTATGATACAAACAGTTGTTTATAATCAAAGGAAATCGTGTAATAGAGTGACCAGCCCTATTGCGTGGATTACAAGTTTTTTCTCCCCTGACATAAATTGCATTGAAAACTTTTAAATACATTATATTAAGATGTTTGTAAAAATACATATTTAAATTTAGACTAACTTTTCAATAATGAACGAAAAGCGGGAAAATAATTTACCTAGTTACATTAAACGACTTATTGAAATAATAATGCAACACAATTGTGCAGTTTAAAATGTTGCAAAATGTATTTTTCTAAACTGTAATTTAAATTTTAATGTTAACTGTTGTTATTGGACAATAACATTCTTTTGTTTTACTATCAGACAATGTAGCCGGGAAAAATGAACACGTTCATTTAAGAAAATATAAATTTTACGTAAATGTATATTATTGTTAATCATTTAAAAATGTTATTTTATGCCTTGAATTTAATTCTATTACACATTGACTTCAAATCTTTTGGATTTAAGTATTGCGAGGAAAATAGTACTGACCGGCAACTTATAAACAACACTCTAATTTAACAGTTATTGTGATTGAAACAAGAATTCAATGTATTAAATAAAGCGTAAAATATTTTTATGAATATAATAAGACATTGCCGCATAAAATATTATGTAATTCGATCAAAATAACAGTGATTATATACTAAATCTAATACCTATCCAAGTGAAACGACATGTTCGACAAAAGTGAAACTAATTAAAATAAAGGCTAACCTGTCTTTACCGTGGTGGTATTACCCAATAATTTAAGATTTGACTGGATGTGCCGAGGGATAAACTTTTTTAATATTCATAAATCGTGAGATAACTTTCACTTTTACTGCGAACGAGATCTATTTTTATTAATTTCTAAATTAATACGCCAACGGCATTTCTAAATATAAATATTTGAAATACTTTACATGCATATAAGTAACATTTTAGTGCTGCTCATCTTGTGATGCGATTAAAAATAGAATCGTCATCCATTACTCAACCAAATCTCGAAGAAATTAAACTTTAATCGAAAATTGCTTGCGATTAAAAATAGAATCGTCTTCCATTATTCGAACAAATGTCGGAAACATTAAACTTGATTCGAAAATTACTTGCGATTAAAATTAAAATTGCCTTCCATTACTCGAGCAAATGTCGGAAACATTAAACGTTAATCGAAAATTGCTTGCGATTAAAATTGAAATCGTCTTCCATTACTCGAACAAATGTCGGAAGCATTAAATTTTAATCGAAAATTGTTTGCGATTAAAAATAGAATCGTCTTCCATTACTCGAACAAATGTCGGAAACATTAAACTTTAATCGAAAATTGCTTGCGATTAAATTTAAAATCGTCTTCCATTACTCGAACAAATGTCGGAAACATTAAACTTTAATCTAAAATTGCTTGTGATTAAAAATAGAATCGTTTTCCAGTACTCGAACAAATACCGGAAACATTAAACTTTAATTAAAATTGCTTGCAATTAAAATTAAAATCGTCTTCCATTACTCGAACAGATGTCGGAAACATTAAACTTTAATCGAAAATTGCTTGCGATTAAAAATAGAATCGCCTTCCATTACTCGAACAAATGTCGGAAACATTAAATTTTAATCGAAAATTGCTTGCGATTAAAAATAGAATCGTGTTTCCATTACTCGAACAAATGCCGGAAACATTAAACTTTAATGGAAAATTGCCTGCGAATACAATTAAAATCGTCTTCATTACTCGAAAAAATGTCCGAAACATTAAACTTTAATCGAAAATTGCTTGCGATTAAAATTAAAATCGTCATCCATTACTCGAACAAATGTCGGAAATATTAAACTTTAATCGAAAATTGCTTGCGATTAAAAATAGAATCGTCTTCCATTATTCGAACAAATGTCGAAAACATTAAATTTTAATCGAAACTTGCTTGCGATTAAAATTAAAATCGTCTTCTATTACTCGAACAAATGACGGAAACATTAAACTTTAATCGAAAATTGCTTTCGATTAAAAATAGAATCGTCTTCCATTACTCGAACAAATGACGGAAACATTAAACTTTAATCGAAAATTGCTTGCGATTAAAAAAAATCGTCTTCCATTACTCGAACAAATGCCGGAAACATTGAACTTTAATCGAAAATTGCTTGCGATTAAAATTAAAATCGTCTTCCATTACTCGAACAAATGTCGGAAACATTAAATTTTAATCGAAAATTGCTTGCGATTAAAAATAGAATCGTCTTCCATTACTCGAACAAATGTCGGAAACACTAAACTTTAATCGCAAATTGCTTTCGATTAAAAATAGAATCGTCTTCTATTACTCGAAAAAATGCCGGAAACATTAAATTTTAATCGAAAATTGCTTGCGATAAAAAATAGAATCGTCTTCCATTACTCGAACAAATGTCGGAAACATTAAACTTAAATCGAAAATTGCTTGCGATTAATAAATAGAATCGTCTCCCATTACTCGAACAAATGTCGGAAACATTAAACTTTAATCGAAAATTGCTTGCGATTAAAATTAAAATCGTCTTCCATTACTCGAACAAATGTCGGAAACATTAAACTTTAATCAAAAATTCACTGATATGGGATGTGTTGACGTGTTCTACAATAAGCCCTTTCTAACGTTTAGAGTAATCGCTGGACGTAGACATTTTCGCAGAATGCGAATTTTTCGCACCCCGATGGTGAAAGGAAATTCCAACAAGATAATTCAACGTATCACCAGTCTCGGATGCTAAGAGGTGAGATTGCTAAGACGTTAATCAAAGAACAGTCTGCCAACTTTGCCACCATGCCTTGACCTCCACGGTCGCTCAAAATGCAATCTTGGAGAATCTGCGGGACACAATGGAAACACGATTACGCTCCATGAATCTTGTACCATCCAACGCAACACAACTATGGGACAAGTAGTGTGGACTTCCGTGGGCTCGTGCCTGAAGTAAGGTACACTTAACTTTCCTCTACGTCTTCCTATCTGAGTCTGTGAGAACTGTATAAAAATCTTTAACAAGTCAGGTAAATTTTCATGTGAATACATCGCAAAACTTAGAGACATCGGAAAAGGGAAAGTATCTTCATCTCATAGAGTTTTGAAAATTGAAAAAATTAAGATTATAAAAAACAGTAATATTAAAGATCCTTAAATAAACAATGAATTCTTAGGAAATTTGCTATTTAAAAGTGAACGACATCATTTCTAGAACATCCCCATTGGTGTTATACATTTTTTATATCTACAATCAAAATCATTAATAATATTTATTAAATACGTGCATATTTTGTAAGCAATTTTAACCAGAAATTAATTTAAACTATTTCAATTATAATGTTTTTCTACCAGTATTAAAAAGCTGATGTGGGCAGCACATGACTTTCACTGCAGACTCCAATTCATATTATCTTTATATTGCACGAAATAACACTAAATTTGCATTTTTAATTCAATTTTTGTTTTTATTTGGTAATTGGACATTTTTTCGAAATCGGCGTAACAAAAATGCAAGAAATCCCAAATATCATGAGAACGGTTAGTCCTAAAGTATAATGGAGTGTGATATATTCTTTTCCTCGTCAAAAATTGCGTATAAAACAAGAATTTAATTGATACATTTGAGCATACGTAATCTTTTTTCTTTCTAGATTTTGGTTATATTTCGGAGCCATTTCGTAAAAAAAGGCAGATTGTTCTTTTCCGAATCGTACCAAAATTTAATAAGCACCAGAGTATCCTACAAGTAACTTATCTACAAAATTTGTTAAATTTGGGCAATTAGTATTTTAGCTAGTGTGGATACATGACATTTTTTAAATCCATTTCGCAAAAAAAAAAGACGGGCTCTATTTTTACGAATTCTACCAAAAAGAAATCAACACCAGGGTCTCACCCAAGTGACCTACCTACCAAATTTTATGAAATTCGGTCCATTAGTTTTTTAGTTAGAGTGGATACATACATTGCACAGACAGACAAACACACACACACACACACAGACATACACACAGGTCACAATAAAAATAGTTTTTTCGTAGAGATCTCGAAACGTGTTGATCCGTCGAAAACTCGAGTTGCGATTGTCGGTATGATTCAAATACTTTCTCTGTACATTGCTATGTATAGCAGGGGAAATTTAAAAAATACTTTCCTAATAAGAAGTATAGTATCTCGTAAAATAGTTAAGCTACTTGACTTGCACTCTCTAAAAGCTAAGTACCGGGCTTGCCAACTTAGCAATTTTATTGTTATATTTAGTATTTTTTTTTGTGACGTTTAACCAAATATCTTGCTATAGTCAGTTGCAGTTAGCAATCAAGTTGAATCAACAATGTTAATTTTATTTTCATATAAATTTCATGAACATCCATAGTTGAGGCATTTCTCGCTCAAATCGGAGCTCTACGAAAAATGTAAACACATTGGACGCTTATATCTCCGAACCTAATAGATATAAAAGTAAACAATTTTGACTTGTTTTGTTGCAAACGTGGTGCAGTTTATGAATATATAAGACAAATTTGAATATTTTATGATTTAAAATTTGTTTTTTGAAAAAATTAAAGGGAAATGTGTGAGCTGACTCAGTTGCCAAATTTCACTCGAAATGTTTTTTTATACTCTAAACTATAGATGTAAACAGTAAGCAACAAACACGATCATTAGGAAATGTACTTGCTAGATCAATAATTTGTTTTTACAAGGCTCTTCTAGTTTTTGAGAAATCGCCATGTAAATTAAGAAGACTGAAACATTTCCGTTTCTTTAAGTTTGCAATGCGTATACTTTGAAAACAAAAACTACCAACTATGAATTTTAACTAGCCCATTAAATATCCTATAAAGATATACAATTGGAGAAAGATATACAATTACATCCCATAAAACCTGTCCATAGACTTTTCTTTATATCTAACACAAACCAGCTGACCTACCCGAAGGTGTAAGGGATAGGTTTGGACGGCCAGGAAAGTGTCACTCAATTTAGACCGGAACATAGTGGAGACAGCATTCACAGGGACAGCACTCCCCTTCCCTTACCACCAATCTTCAGAAGGACTTCCAGACCCACAGAGTTAACATACCCGTGCTCTGTGTAGACATAGAGATAGTTTGGACAGCTCTGAAAAACGAAATCAGGTTCACAGAGTCCAATTCCGTGTGCCTTAACCACTGGACTATCCCGCCCGGTTCATAGATGCTGCTGTTTTTGTAACGCTAACACAATTCTAACTTTGAGTAAGTCTTCTAAAGATGGGTTCTGTAATTAGGAACTTCCTCCTATTCACTGCCTATTTAGTTTTTGACTTACGTAATAGATACAAAGGGCATATGCACTGAGAATACGAAGTATATATATATATATATATATATATATATATATATATATATATATATATATATATATATATATATCCGTAAAAAGTGACATGCAATTTTTCTATCCTGTTTTTACAATATTTTTTCTATACAATGTATTATAGTATAGGAAAGAACTACGAAGATTAATAGTGACTCTGAAAATATATTTCTTCTCACATATTATCTTATTGCTATCGTTAAGGAAATGTTCATTCCACTCCAGTCATATGCCATTTAAGTCTCTCTTTTCATCTAAGAGTATTGTATAGAAATAACTTCCTGTATTTAATCCCATTTCTTCATTATTTGCTTTGGCTTCATTAAAAGGGAATTTCATTAAATTTGTGCCTTTGATCATTTGATTTCAATATTATAGCCATATGATCAAAGTATTCCTTACAGGACTTTTTGGCCGAGGGGAGGGGAATGAAACTTTAGGGGGGGAGTTTTATATTTGACATATATAACTATATCTAAATGCTGCCACATAAAAGGAAACTGGATTACAAATAAAATTTCTAAGGGGGGAGGGGGTTGTTGAGACCCAGACAGTCCGAACTACCAGATAGGTGTAAGATAACTGTTTAGACGGCAGGGAAGTGCCACCCAATTTAGACCGGAACCCAGTGGGGGAGGCATCCATAGGGACCGTACCCTACTTTCCCTACCACAAACCTTTCGAAAGGCCTTACGGACCCACATGTTTAACGTGATCGTACTCCGCGTGAACACGGCGGCAGTTCTGGAAGTAGCGGAAAACGAACTCTGACCTACCGAGTGCAATTCCCGTGCTCTAACCACTGGTCTACCGCGCCCTGGGGAGGTGCGAAACCCCCTCCAAATGTATGCTTGCAAGAGATAACATACATTAGTATATATTTTATTAAATGCAATTGAAAGATGTCATAAGGTAAAATTGTCCTTATCAAAAATTACCAGTATAGGACTTACCTATGCTGCCGCCACTAAGGGTGGAGCATGTAAGCTCCCGGTTCTCAAGCTCGGAATACGAACACACAAAACATAAAGAAATACACATGCTTAATTGCTCAATTTATTTTAATATTTTACTTAATAGATATCTATTGTATCTGGAGTAACTATGCTATAATTAAATCAATTATTAAAAGACACATAATACTGACAATATTACATTAATATATATATTTACACACATAATAACTTTGACTTAAATTTCTTAAAAACAGTTTCCTTTAAACAATCGATAAAGAATAGTTCTTATAGTTCAATATTTACGAACTCGTTCATATGTTCTACTCATACGAACTGGTAGTCAATTATTTTAATAATCGTTAAAGGTGTGCCTTCCGTGCTAATAGTGACAATTGGAAGTTGGTTACCTTTTCTCTTTGTGTTACGTGCATATTCGTGCTATTTCAATGATGTAGGAAAACCGTTGCACATCTAACTGTACTCGCTACCATTTTATTGCTCACATTCTATAGACACTTTTCACAAACCCAAGAAAACATGATGCTGACTCGTTCGAAAGTTTTAAGTCCACTGGAGTTTTTTTGAATACGGCATTGGGGCGCTTTTTCTTTCCCCCATTCATTCCCTACCACATCTACCATTCGCTGTTGCTGCAGACGGGGATGACCACTGTTTATATATGCATTTGTTGTGATTGGCTCCCTCTGCAGCATTTAGATAGTTCATTATTTAGGTTGGCATTTGTAATTGGGGTGGAAACATGTAATACAAATATTGTGTTACATGATATCCCCCCTTGCAGAGAGAAAACTTCAACACACGGTAAACATTGCACTGAATACATATGTGTACACATTGCGGCCACTGTGGAAATGTTGCTTTGATCCACTGCACATATATCTGTCACAGAAATGCAGATCACCGCATGTAAGACACACTATATTGTAACATTGACATACATATATCGGTGCATTACAACCGACATGTCACTAAAATGAAGGAACTCACTGTTCGGAAGTTACACCATATCGTACTTGGTAACACATATACTGATGCACATGAAGAAATTATTACTGTTCGGAAGGCACACTATTGTCACATGGAATTATCATGAGCACGGAAGACACCTTATTGTCACATGGAAGGCACACTATTGATCTTATAAGCATATATTTTTTGTATCACGGAAGAATGAGTCACCATCCTGTGACTTACTTTCAAAGTTCAGGTACTTAAATATTTATATTTTCATTATGTTGCTTAGTACAGTCTATTGTACACTTCAAATGAAGACTATATCATAATTGTTATTTGCATTTCTATTTATATAAAAGTTCACAACATTACATTAAACTATACGCAATTCATTACCTTGATTTCTCATTTTCACAGACGTAAATAATTTTTAGACAATTTTTTTAGCTGTATATATTTCTTATTTGTTATAATGAATAACATATTATCTACTTTTTGTGTGTATCAATCATGGCTAATTTGAACCCCATATTTATATCATATTACATCGCGGCATTTAAAATATCAAATATATATACTCATTTCGCAACTCCAAAATACTGTGCATCTCACAATACGCACTTTAAATTTCCTCTTCCGCTGCCCTTTCGTGTGTAACAACTGCGCGGGAGGAAGGGAGAAAAGAAAAAATTCGCTTGACCCGTAGCTTTCCTCTGTTCCCCTCAACGCGTTTCCATGACAATTGCGAATCTGTTGACCCCGACGGCGACCCTGAATGAGTGTCTTCATTGTTTGCAGAGCGCAAACTTACGTAAAAGGGATTTTAACTGCCTTTTGCATGTATCGCTAAAGATTTAATCGTTATCGTGCAACTTTGGCGGTATCCTCTTCTCAAGCGCGGGCTTTTGACTTTGTATTGTCCGATCTTGACGGCTTACGGTCAACATTGAAGTGAGAGGTTTTACGTGTATCCTTTTAAGGAATTTAATTACAGTTATATTTTATGTGTATCATATTATATATTTATTTTACATATGTTGTTATTAATTCTATTTAATTTAATATATATATATATATATTTTATTATTATTATCTTATGACCTTAACACAGATCTGACTGTTAACTACCCATGATTTTAATTTCATGTACTCTTAATTCATTGGATTTTTTTATCCCTTGTTGCAACAACGCGTGATATATTATTTTATGTGTAGTATTATGAATATACCATGCTTTTGTTATGTTATTGATATAACTGACTTTATGTTCCCGTTTCAGCATAACTTTACATATTTATTTATTTAAATATAATTCTTTCATATTTAATTTTATCTGTTATTTCTTTTTATTTCCAGTGATGCTTAATTAATGCAATAATTTCTTAATAATACTAAATCATTTATCATTTACATACAACTTAATGTCTTTTCCTAATGTATTTTATTTTAATATACCGGCCGGTATTTTTAACTAACTATAATTGCCTGCAATTATAATTTTAAATTTTGAAACATTGACTGTATGCTTACAACAGTAATTTTTTCGTATTATTCTCGTACTATGCAGGGGAGTTTTTCTCCTGATGTTTATTTTTTTAGCCTGGATATTTATTTTGAAGGGGACAAGCTTTCGCCGTCATATGGACTTCTTACGCTGACTGTGAAGGATGGGACACTAATCTTATTTATTCAAGTTTTATTAATTCATTTATGTACTTAACTTTTATTTTGTTTTCCAGATTGCGTGTTTTTGTAAAAGGTCTGTATACACTATTTATGCAATATATATTTATTAATTTACTAATTATTATTTACATCAGCTGTGAGTGTTTATTTTGACTTCACACTTTTATTTATTTATTTATGATTTTGCTTTTATTCTGTCAGCTTTTTATGAGGTATTTAATTAATACTTTTATGATTTTGAATATTATATACTTGCATTTACCATGTTCCATGACTTTATTTTGCATTTTATTAATTATGTTATACTATTTTTTCAAGACCTGTACAAGAAAAGGAAAAAAAAAGAAAAGATATCGTGAGGAATTCCATTCCATGCCTGCCATTATAGAAAGACCTGATAAATTTTGATGTCCACTACTGTTATTCCATTTTTTGTTTTTCAAGCAAGACAAATTACAAGTAAGTGACATTTACTTATCTCTCTCCTTCTTTCTTCTAACACCTTAGTTTATTTTATTTTAGAACATTGAGGGGTATTGTATGTATTTTTTTTAACACTTCTACATATTTTTTCTGATATTTATTGCTCTATTCATAAGTTATGTATCCATACATAAATGTTTATTTATTACCTATATTTTTTGTTTTAACCTCATATTTACAAAATCCTCATATTTATTTTACAAAAATATTATCCTCATATTAATTTTACAAATATATTATCCTCATATTTATTTTACAAAACTACCTTTATTTAATTATTAAATTTTTAAAATTATACATTTAATGCCTTCATTACCGTTACACTAATATAACATAATTTTGCGTTTTCGCACATAAAATTTTCATATTACATTTTTATAATTATATATTATTTTGCTTTCGAATACTATTTTTTGCGTGTCCTCAGATTATAACGTCTAGGACTCCCATCATTTGGCTTATTGGCGTTATATTCTTTGTTTACATGCGATTGACTTCTGTCAACAGTTCGCCGTGTTTGTTTACTTTGTAAATACTTTTTACGCGGCTCTGCTTTATATAATTTATTCGCGTGAACAACTATCCATTTTTTATTTGGATCGTACATAGGCGTGATAGCGTAATTATTGTTACGGATCACCTTTACGATGCGAAATGGTCCTTGAAATTTTTTTTGTAATGCTGTGGTGGGTCTCAGGTTTTTTTAAGTACACAATTTGTCCTTTTAATAATTTCTGCTGTCTAACTCTTTTAAAAATTCTTTCTTGGCGACTTTGGGCTTGAATTTGTTTTCGTTTTGTATATCTATTAATTTTTTCCGCTAAAGTAAGTGCTTCACTGACCTCATTATCATATTCAGTTTGAGTTAAAATCGGACTGTCATCAGGGTCCGCTATTTCCAGATTATTTTCTCCGGGTAATTTCAAATCTCTGGTAAGAAACAAAATAGCGGGACTGTGGTCTATATTTGCGCTGGGTGTTGCATTATGAAATAATTTTACATATGGCAAGACTTTGTGCCAATTAAATGTTTGGTCAGCCATTGCTGCCAAAGAATTTTTTATTCCCAAGTGGCTTCTTTCTAAAATTGCATTTGAGCTGGGTTTGTAAATTGAAGTATATTTTAGTTTTATACCATGTTGCTCTGCGAATTTTTTAAATTCCTGGCTTTTCAGTTGCCTTTCGTTATCTAATAACAACCACATTGGAACGCCATTTTGTGAAATCCAATTCGTTAGGACCTGTAATACACTCGCAGTTGTAATATTTCTCACGGGTACTGCCTCCAGGAATCTCGAGTAATGGTCTATCATCGTTATGATGTACTCGTGCTGTCCGTTACTTCTCGGTAGCTTCCCTACAATATCTAATGCCACCGTGTGATTTTGTTTACATGGACGTGGCACACGTTGTAATGCCATAGGTCTTATAGCCTTATTTTTGTAACATAAACATGCATAACATGATGCGCAAAAATTCTTTACATCACTGTATGCCACTTTCCAGTAATATTTTCTATTCAGAATTTGATAGGTTTTTTCTACTCCAAAATGTGGTGTATGAGCTAACTCAATAACTGCAAATTTTAGACTGTGAGGTATTAGAATTCTGTCGTTTTGCATAGGATTTCTGATATATCTAGCAGTCTTTATCATAATTAATCCCGTATTTACATCTTTATAGTATTTATTTACATATTTTGGCTGCTTAGATTTTGCATTCAGTCCGTTAATGATTTTCTTTATCTCTCTATCTTTTGCTTGCTCTTCTAAAATTTTGGCTATTGTTATAGCGCTGTCATTAGCAATAATGTTATTTATTAATTTAGTCTTAGTTTGTTCAGAAAAAATTTGGCGCGACATAAAATCACTGGGATTATCTTGTCCTTTAATGTATTTTATGTCAAATGAATATTGTTGTAAATTTAATAACCATCTTGCGATTAAATCAGAATTTTGATTTTCCAAATTAATAAAGTGCGTTAACGCTTTAGAATCAGTAAATACCGTAAAATGCGTACCATATAAAAAATCTTTGAAATGTATTATAGCGTCGTGAATTGCTAACAATTCTAGTTTCATGCTCGGATATTTCTTTTCACTGTCTGAAAGTTTCCTGCTATAATACTCGATAGGATGAAAATTTCCATTCACTGATTGAAGTAAAATTCCTGACGCGGCTACTTTTGAACAGTCAGTCGACAAAAAGAACGGCTTTGACATATCAGCTGCCCTAACTACCGGTTTCGATAAAATCGCGTTTTGCAATGTTACAAACGCTTCTTCGCATTTCTCAGTCCATATAAATTTCTTATCTTTCTTTGTTAACTCAATTAATGGATTGCATAGTTCAGAAAAATTTGGTATGATCTGCCTGAAGTAATTACATAAACCTAAAAATGATTTTACTTTTTTTACTGTCGTTGGCACAGGGAAATTCGTTATTTTTTGTACATTATCATCTGAAGGTGTTATGCCTTCCTTACTTATCTTAAATCCTAGAAATTTAATATTCTCTTTACACATTTGTAATTTTGAAGGGTCAATGGTTAAACCAAATTTACCTAATCTCGAAAATACCGTTTTTAATTTCTCCAACATTTTCTCGAATGAATTTGCGGCAATTACAATATCATCTAAATAAAATTCAATTTTCTGATCTTTCAAATCTCCTAAGCATTTCATCATTAATAAAGAAAAATATGCTGATGAGTTTTTTGCCCCAAAAGGTAATCTATTAGGTCTATAGGAGCCATCATTTGTTATGATATTTAATCGGAAACTATCCTCCGGTTTGATTTTTATTTGAAAAAACGCGGACTTTAAGTCTATCACCGTGTACAATTTGTGGCCTGCGATGTTGTGCAGAATGTCGCTAATTTTACCAATATTTACGGGCAGTAATTCAGTAATCTGATTTAATAATCTGTAATCTACGGCTAAACGATACTTCTGTACTTTATCTGTATGACTATTATTAAAATTATTTTTTTTTCTTAATTAGTAGGCATGGGAAGGCGTAGTTACTGGTAGACTTTTCAATTATTCCTGCTTCACACAACTGTTTTATTTCACTTTCGAGTACAGGTTTTAACATTTTTGGCAAGGGATAAGGTTTACATTGAATTGGGTATTGGTGTAGTAAATTAAATTCCGGTACTATTTCTTCTGTCATTCCCAGCGTTTTGTATGATTTCGAAAATACATCATAATTTTGTAACAGTAATTTTAGCAATATATGTTTTTCATTCTCTTGTTAGTGATCTAGTTTAAAATCTTGCGGTGTTAATTCCGCTTTTCGTAACGCTGAAATATCAATTTTTTGTGGGTTATTTAAACTCTCTATATTATTTACCTGTAAAATTTTATCATCATTATGTTTTTCTTCAAAATTTTCAAATTGCGGTGTTACAGTTCCGGCAAACATATTTTTATTAAGTTGAATTTCTTCTTCTGTTTTGTTTGTTAAAAGAGTAGAAATAAATTTTCTATTATTTACATAATGTAAAGAATACTCGGCATGTAAATCTTTTAACGAATTTGTAATATTTAACAATACCTCCTTATCCTCAAAATAGTTTTCATTTAATTTTAATTTGATTGATTTTGTTTCTTGAGGGAATAATTTAATTTTATGCGCTAAGCTTGCATTTAAGCATTGAATATGTTCAACTCTTGTATAATTATTTTCTGGTTCCTGTGCTTTTTTTTATTTTTGTCTTCTAATGGTATAAATATGGATTCTTTGACAAACTTTAATATTAATTTATTTGTGTCAATTATGGCATGATGATTTTTGAGAAAGTCAAATCCTAAAATTATTTCATAAGGTGTGTTGTTTAATTGTTTAGTTATAAAAAATGAATTTTTGCATCTTTTGTTTTCAATTTTAAAGCTGAAGCTGATACATTTTGAAAATTGTATGTTTTCCTTGGTCATGGTTTGGATTTTTACTTGTCTAGATAAATAGTTAATTTTAATTTTATTTTTGATTTTTTGAAATATTTGATCTGATAATAAACTGACACTTGCGCCACTTTCTATGAGAGCCACTGATTTTATGTTCTCTAAATTTACGTTGATCATTGGCAGTGCGTCACTCTGTCCATACGTTGAATTCAGTAAATGTTCATTTAAATTTTGTGCATCCTTATTAATTTTGCTTGCAATTTTATGGGATCTCGAATCCTTATTTGATGCCTTAGTTTTATTCGGCGCCATGATTTAATACACTGTTATACACTTCTGACTATATACTAAATATTTATACTACTACACACATATATACACAATAATACAATACATATTTAAATTATCATTTTCATGCATATTCCTATCATTATACTGAGTTACATCTCATTATTGACTTCATTATTAAATTCACTATTATATTCAAACTCATTATTAAATTTAATTTTGTCTTTTATTTATATTTTTACTTTCTCTTATTCAAATTATAATTCTCTCCGAGCTTGACCACATACGGCACCAATTCACGCGGCGACATCATGTCATAAGGTAAAATTGTCCTTATCAAAAATTACCAGTATAGGACTTACCTATGATGCCGCCACTAAGGGTGGAGCATGTAAGCTCCCGGTTCTCAAGCTCGGAATACGAACACACAAAACATAAAGAAATACACATGCTTAATGGCTCAATTTATTTTAATATTTTACTTAATAGATATCTATTGTATCTGGAGTAACTATGCTATAATTAAATCAATTATTAAAAGACACATAATACTGACAATATTACATTAATATATATATTTACACACATAATAACTTTGACTTAAATTTCTTAAAAACAGTTTCCTTTAAACAATCGATAAAGAATAGTTCTAATAGTTCAATATTTACGAACTCGTTCATATGTTCTACTCATACGAACTGGTAGTCAATTATTTTAATAATCGTTAAAGGTGTGCCTTCCGTGCTAATAGTGACAATTGGAAGTTGGTTACCTTTTCTCTTTGTGTTACGTGCATATTCGTGCTATTTCAATGATGTAGGAAAACCGTTGCACATCTAACTGCACTCGCTACCATTTTATTGCTCACATTCTATAGACACTTTTCACAAACCCAAGAAAACATGATGCTGACTCGTTCGAAAGTTTTAAGTCCACTGGAGTTTTTTTGAATACGGCATTGGGGCGCTTTTTCTTTCCCCCATTCATTCCCTACCACATCTACCATTCGCTGTTGCTGCAGACGGGGATGACCACTGTTTATATATGCATTTGTTGTGATTGGCTCCCTCTGCAGCATTTAGATAGTTCATTATTTAGGTTGGCATTTGTAATTGGGGTGGAAACATGTAATACAAATATTGTGTTACAAAAGACAAATTTCTTGATGTTATATTAAAAATTGTTTTTCAAAAATGATGTTACAGATTTAGCTTTATTTTGACAAATATTTTGCCTTGCAGAAACTCTGGAGGTCTAGCTATGTAAATATTAAACGCAAAATACTCATCTATAAAGTGATAATAAGACCAATTGTTCTATACGGATCGGAGACTTGGACTTTAATTAAAAGAGATACCGATCTTTTGGGAATATGGGCGAGAAAAATTCTGCGCCGAATTTTCGGAGCAATTTGTGAAAATGGACGTTGAAGGAGTAGAACAAATAAAGAGGTTTATGAAAGATATAAAGAGATAGATATTGTTACAACTATAAGAAAAAAAAAGAATTTAATGGCTCGGACATATGATGAGGGTGGAGGAGAGGAGAATCACTAGAAGGCTTTTGGATGGAAACTCAGGAGGATCAAGATCTCGAGGAAGACCTAGGGTGAGATGGAAGGAGCAGGTAGAGGAGGATTTGAAACTGCTTGGTATTAGCAATTATAAGAGGAAAGTGACCAATAGAAAGGAATGGTCAAAAATCTTACAGGAGGTCAAGACCCTACAAGGGCTGTACTACTATAATGATGATGATAATGATGACGATTTCAGAATGAAAAATACTACAAATTGCTCTTTCTATCCAGATTTTACGCATGTGAAATCAATAGTTGCCACTACATGTGACACGTATTCACTTAAAAAAAGTTTTAAATTTACGCATAATTTACTGAAGTGTGTCTCAACACTACTTTGCTATACCAGAATTCAGTTTTTTTTTCATATTTTACGAGAGAAAATTTGAAAAATCGGTATCGGGAGTTTTAGTTATTACAACTATAGCGTGTTACCCTTCACTTCAAAGGACTTGGAAAATATTTTGATTGATACCATACTTGAATTTACTCCCAGAGGATAACTTGCCCCTAAAGAGAGGTAACGGCGTCACGAATGAAATAAAATTGTATCTCGGCTATTATTTACAAGAATTACTGGAACTATCAAGTCTCATGATCATTGAGACATAAATAAATTATTTTATGTATGGTTATGTCAAATTTTGTCCTATGCTGCCATGTTAAAAATATATAATGTTTTCGCTCGAATTAAAATAATTATATATAGTTTTAGACTTTTTGATAACAAAGCCGGACATAAAGTTTCATGAAAATCCATTAATATTTGTGGCTGATATCGTGTATGCAAAAAATCGATAATAGACAGACAGAAGGAAATCACTTCAAAAATAGTCCAGACGTGTTTAGGAGATCTTAAAACATATATTGGCATCAAAATATCGAGATCGAAAATTTTCGTGAAAACAATACTTTATTCTATATTACATAGTGAGAGAAAGTAAAAATGGTTCATAATATGTCATATATTATGGCTCTTTCAACATGGAAATTGCGGTATATAAAACAATATTGTGTCTCTGGTAACTATATGTTGCCTTATTTTTAACGTGTTATGATATTTTATATTTTGACTTAGAATAACAGCCAGCAGACGATTTTAGTATTTCAAACGAAACGATGTTGCTATGATTATAAATTGAATATAACAAGCTGCATAAAAATTGAATTATAAAATATAAAAAAATCTGATACAACTGCAAATTAAAATATTTTAGAAGCCATTAGTTGTACACGAATAGAATCAATTAAGGATATTTAAAACATTTTTTCTGTGTAGAATTGCAAAAAAAAAAAAATATTAAAATTTTAACGAATTATTTTCAGACGAAGTAAATTGCTTACATTTTAAGTTTCCATCAGTTCCGTATGTCAATCAGTACTTTATTTTATTTTTATGGGTGGATTACTATATAGTGCCATTTTCTTGTTAAAAGCAAATACGTATAATCTTATTACGATGTAAGAGAATTTTCTAGTTGTTAATGTGAAGCTCTTTGTTAATAGGCTTCCAATATTCCCTGTTCGTGAGATATCGTCTCTATAGACTCACAGACACACACAAACACACACTTACTTACACACACACATGCACACAGCCCTCTCAAAAAGGTTCGATTGGAGTTCATGAATACTTGAAACATGTCCTTCCGTGGAAAACTCGAATTACAATTTTCGACCCAGTCACAATTCTTCCCCTATATTATGTATATAAGCCCCTATACTATGTATATAGGGAAAGTGAAAATATTCTGTGGGAAAAAAAAATATTTCAGACATATTTATGTCTCTACAAATCATACATATTTGGATTTTATAGGTAAAAATAACAACATAAGTTTTGTTCCCATTCGATACTTATTTCTTCAGAACATTAAATTTAATTCTAATCAATTGATTTAGTGCTGTTGTTGTGAAGCGGCAAACGTCTTTAACCGTTACAGTTAAATGTAGATTTCGAACTATTAAATTCAAGGATGACTCAACAATCTCTTTTCAATGTATATGCACATAAAATATTAAAACTAACAACTGTATTTGAATGATGTTTATATTTATCAGCAAGTACTGTTTAAAACAAAAAGCATAAAGTTTATGTCAAGCAAAGAATATGTTCAATATCTTGTTTCGAAATATATGCGGTTTCCATTTATAAAGTGTACTTGGATTAAGAAAATAAATATATTTGGATTTGAGTCAGATGGTGCGTCCTAATTTCTTTAATTTATTTAGTCAAAACGTTTGCTTGTTTTTTTATTTGTTTGTTTTTATATAATTATTCAAAAATCTAACTATTCATAACTGTTATTTATTTATATAATAATATTCCAAAAATAATATTTTTGTTCATTTTTAACTAATCTTAAATGAACAGTAAATATTAAATTTAATATATAGATTGGATATATATATTTTTTCAATGTATATGCTGAAAGTATTTGTTTACTTTCAAAACATTTTAAATTTCAAAAACCAATTTATTAATTGTTCAAATTTTTAATTTTAAAATAATTTTTTTCTTTTAAAAAGTTTAAATATTAAATGGTTGCTTTAAGTTATTTTATAAATTTTAGCATTTATGATGCATAGAATATACTTTCCATATAACTAAGCAATCTATTTTCAAAGGGGAATTTTTGAATGTATATTTTGCTTAACAAATATGCATTTTGTTTTTAAATATACGAAAAATACAAATAGGGTGATTGAAAGTATATTGCAACAAACGATTCTATTCTCTCTCGATTTGCGTAATATACGGTATGTTTCAAAAAATATTCCACGACTAGATTATCTCTAGAACGATTGATCGCAGATGGACGGTTTCAATTTATGAAATGTTTAAAAAATATATAAACTTTCGGACTACAACAGTTTGGTCACGTGATACGTTTTAGTAAAAGTGCACAAAAAATAACTTTTTATACAGGTGCTCTACAGAGACAGTTCCAGTTAACAAATACATTTTTCTTTATACATTTAAAGATCTCGAGGAAAAGAAATGGTTCTTTTTACGCAAAATTAGCTGTGAACAAACAAATGGTTAAAGTTATAGGTCCTCAATCATTTTCACCCAATCAAAAGAAGCGGAAAAACCGCAAATCCTTAGGGGTCGTCCAAAAATTAAATTTCAATTGAAATAAAATTTATTTCCGAAAATTTACAGGTGTACCGATATTTAACAAAATTTTCAGATATACCTCAGTTATCCATTGAAAACTAATTAATGATACCTAGGGTAATTTTGATAGTATGAACATGGAATATTTTGTTCAACCAATTGGATAATGGAAAATAATTTTATCATTGAAGAAAATTTTTAAGAGGTTCATATAAAAAGCCGTATTTTGTACTTTTCTACTAAAAAGTGTTACATTATCTAAATTTACATACGATGATAGACTGATCTTCAATTGTAGCTAATGTTTGAGATCACTATGATTTTAGCGATAAAACATGCTTGATAATCCTTAGTAATTTCTTTTAAAAATAACATAAATAACTTACATATGATAACTAATAAGAAACCTATTATTAAAACACTAGAAATTTTTCTGTTGCAGAAATGATCAGGTTTTACCTGTGATTACTTTGATCGTAATATCGTGACCATTTTCAACTTTTAATATAGAGATGCATTTTTAACTGTTACTCCAAAGTGCTTTGTAAAAATGTTTAAGGCTTTGATATGAACTGTGGTCTTCTAATTAGCAACACCTGGTTTAATAAGGTTTGCCTTATAAAGATATATTCTACTATAGTAACTAATCAATTTTTTAATCAATTTATTATGATTCAGGCAGTTAAATTTTATATTTAATTATAAGTTTATGCAACAGACTATATTTCTTTAAGAGAAGTATAAGAATAACCTGCATTGTGCAGAAAACAATGATCTGTAACTATAAAAAATATAGTTACCTACATAGTCATTAGAGAGGAAATACTGCTTATCCGCTTTACACCTCGTAATTGCTGAATATAATGTTACATCCCATTAGTTAAAATTAAGGACACGTTTGACAAAGATGCATTACTTCATTATTTATGTTTTAGATAAATACCTCAAAGAGAAAATAATACTGTAATTACTGGTATTTAACAAAAGAGAGCTTTTAAAGCCTAGATTATTTTTTAATGAATTTAAAATAGAATTTTTTGTTAATGTATGTTGCTCATTCTCCCATACATTTTTTTGCAGAAAACTTTTAACTGCCAACTAAGTACGTCTATAAAATACAAGTATGATCATGAATGAGAAAATTCTGATTAGGACAGCACACGACATATACTACAACATGGATTTATGCTTTGTAATTATTCGAATAGAAAGTGAAATCTGTGTAGATAAGGGTATGTTTGGTAAGTAAGGGGAAGGTTTCTCGGATTAATCGATGTGTTAAGCAAATGGATAACTTCCTATTTCAAGCAAAGTAGTAATTCTAAATTTCGTAAAAGTGAATTGAAAATTTCTTTCAAGAAGATTTATGACAAATATATTTGTTCCCCATAAGTGTGTGCTGAAGAAAAGGGATCATGTTAATGAGTACTACCCACCATTGTTCAAATACGAAATAAACTCAAAATATACTTTCAACTAATGAGAACATGAAATTTGGTACTAGGGTAGATATTTAATAAAATTAACAAAAAAATCGATTTTTAAAAAATATGATATTTGAGGATGGCCCTACCCTCCAGAACAAATGTAACTTAATTAAACGTAAACTGATTGCAATATATACTTCTTGATGACATGATAGCATGGAATACTGTTCTATAGCAGATAATTCAATAGAAAGTATTATAAATTTATATTTCATATACTTTAAAGACACTTCACCAGAACGTCAGAATTTTTTGAAGTGAATACAATACTCTCTTTTTTAAGTGAGCTAAACACATGAAATTTGGTACACAGTCAATTGAAATTTGAATAAAAATAAAAATATACGAATTACTTTTCGTAATCTGTTAATTGTGACACCGTTGATATTTAACAGGTGTTTAGCCAGTGGCCATACTATTCATATTATTTCATACTCTACATCAATGGCGAAGCGTGATGAAATAATATGAACACATTAAGCCTTAGACTCAAATAAGCAATATATAACTTTAAGGCTGTTTATTTTAACAAAATTACGAAAGAATAAAATATGCGAATTATTTTTCAGAATTTGCCAATCAATGGCAAAGCTTGATAAAATAATTTGAGGAAACGTAATGAAAGTGACTAAAATTAGCAAACTAAAACTTATACTTTAACAAGTTGTATATTTTAACAAAATTACGAAATAAATAAAATATAACAACTGAATTAGTATGAACATAAATTCATGGCATGTTTTAATTTCGTTGTTTCTGTGGAACTCTGGTTTTACTGTTAAATGTGGAACTTATTATGTTAAATTTATATACGGGGAAATACAATAAACGAAAATCTCTATTTTAACTAGTGTATAAAAGTCAATAAAAAGAATTAAAATACACTATACTACTAACTAAGTAAATAATAAATATACTTAATAAAAGTTTAATAAAAGTTTAATAACTTCTTAATAAAAGTTTAATAAAAGATTCACGCAGAAAAATTACAAACGTATCAATAATGCCAAACCCCCTATAATTTATATATTTTAGTAATTTTCTAAATCAAAAGTGCGTAATTCATACGATTAAAAAAAACAAAAGCGAAACCTGACATTTTAGACACCTCTACAAAATATACGACAGTTAAAGGATAGAAGGTGCCGAACACTCTCTTTCAGCTCTATTTCCAATGAAACATCTCAAAGAGGAAAGCCATTTGAAACTATGTCTCTCCTGAACAATAAACTGGCTCAGGGTTAGGTGGTAGTCGGAGCAAAAATATGTCTGTATCTCCGTTTATTTACATTAAAAACATTTTATACATATATTTCTAATAATATTTCACTACATTTGAATCAGATAGTAGCTGCCGCCGCAGTTTGCCAAATTTCGCGTTTTTCGAGATCATCTGTTTCGTATCTCAAAAACTATAGCATATAAAAAATATGAAATTTGTAATTCTTGTAGAGGATTAATAGGATAATAAGCAGAAATAAATCCTTTACCGATTTAAACGCCCCCTGATTTATAAAAATTTCTATTGAGTTCAGGAGTTACTCTATATTTATGGACTTCATCAGTGAAAATGGTTCTTCATTATGGCCAAAGATTAAATTGTTGAGCCAATTGGGAACACGAGGGCGATCTTGTGCACCGTTTGAGTTCAAAAAGCAAAGCAGGATCCGGGGTTAGTGAGTGCTAGCAAACAAGGGGCGGAAGCATGAAAAAGAGCCAACAAGTAGAGGGTTGATGCGGAGAGTAATTAAAATAAAAGTTTCTTGGTTGGTGATAAATTATTTGGACAGAAACTGTCTATCTAGTCTCCTCTGATTTTTTGCCACTGCTGTAAGTATAGATTCCTCAATTGTGCTCTATAAGGCTAAGAATTAGCGTCCATAAAACGTAAATAGGAAGCCATTTCGTAAAGTAAACAAAACGTAACGTAAATAAAACATAAAAAAGAAGCCAGGTATAGATTCATCAATTGTGCTCTATAAGGCTAAGCATTAGCGTCCATAAGACGTAAATAGGATGCCATTTCTGCTAGAAATGGTCGAGAACAAGGTTCAGAAATCTTATGTCGATGACTAAAATACGTTACATTGATCACTAAAAATATCTGAAGTTCAGAACTAACATGATACACACATCCATCTTTCGCAAAACCTTTTATAATGAATATTGAATTGCAAAACAGAATACAAATTGTAACAGAAGTTACTAGAGTATACATAGAAAATACTGAATGCATATAAACATTGCAATTTGGACTAAATACAGTCACAAAATATCATTATGAAATAATCAGTCTCGAAATAAAAATGATCTAAATGCTGATACATAAATAGAAACTAGATTAAAATATAAAGCTTCACATGCAAATTTTCTGTAACAATTACTCTGTGGTCACCTACAGAACTTTCACATTAGAATTGCACCGTAAAGTACCTTTTTCATATGATCTAATAATTACAATTTAAAATGAACGTGTGAAATTAAAACTGTAGAATGACAACTACAGTTGAGATGACTATTTTATAAATATTTTTGTATTGGCGAGACTTTTTTCATTATAGCTTGTATTTATTAACATTTTGGTGTTTTACATGAAATTTCATAGGTGAGGGCAAAGCCCCTCCAGATGTCGGCTGGAAAGAAACACTGCTCACAATTCAGAATTTTCACTTCAATAGCAAATCTGTAGGAAGATGAAATTCTCTGCATGCATACCCGTGACGAAAATTCTTTCTCAAGCTCAATAGATGGAGTTCCATCCGGCTTGTTGAATATCGGTGCTATGAGTCTTACCTTTTGCCGACTTAATAGAGAATGACAAGTTAATAGAGAATAACATAATTTTATATTTTCAAAAATTTATAAAATAAATATCTTTAAGCCGCATGTTTCTTATTTTCTTCATTACTAACTCAAAATCAATAATTCAAAATATGTAACTCGCTAAAAATGAAAAGAAAAAAACAACTCAATAGCAGCCCATAAATTTATTTACATAATTGTCTTCCTGGTATACCAGTATAATCAATTACCATTACGCCTTATTTGTATTCCGGTTACGTAAGAATATCTTAGAAAACTGTGGTAGAAACTTTTTCTAGTGACAGAAGCTGTTCTTTCGATTCACGCAAGGAAGATATAAGGTGCCCATTGTAACATCTTTATATATAATTCATCAGCATTTCCAGTCTTTTATCTATCGAGACATCTTTATCATATATGTTAGTCAGATTGCTATTGATCCATGTTTCGGAATACGAATATTTGTTATTAGGTAAAAGCATATAAATTCCTACAATATTTTGATACGATTACGATTTGTAATTATGACTGTAAATGGATAATTTTAATGTTTTTGTGTTTTATTTTCTTTTATTAACAAAAAACTAATCATTTGCTAGATTGATATTTCATTACTATCAAATATTTTATTTAATTTTCAGTTTAATTTACAATTATCATACTACAAGTTTTCCAATTACAATTATCTAATTTGTTCCAATACGTTCTTAGTATAAGTACTTAACATTTTGGGAAAAATAAACAGATTATATTTAGGGCAATACTTTAAATAGAGCATGGGCACATGACGTAACACGGAAAATTTTGCACTTATGTTTTAAAGCAAAAGAATCTTATGTTTAGCAGTATCGAAATTTTCATTATTTCTGTAATATTAATAAATCAAGATTTCTGTGGTCTCAGTATAATCAGTATTTCTGTGGTTCTTCTAGATATTTACAATCGTTTAAGCCCTTAATTTAATTAAGACATATCTAAATGTATTTCCGTTCATAGATATCTTTAATTTATCGGAAAAAAATTATTCACTTTCAAAAAAATATATTCTTGAGTGTTTTTACGAAAATTCGTTATGTATCTTTCTGTTCTTGCTCACATATATACTGCAGTATTTTTGAGTAAATGTATATATCTACAAAACCTTAGTTAGTGACGACCGCTTATATAAGAAGTAGTATGCATTCACTTAAAATCGTTTAAAAACACTTACTTTTTAACATATATTGTTACTCAAGTTTCTAAATAACTTATTTTTATCACAAAGGTAAATTTCGATGTTTAATGGGGGGTTAGTTTTAATGTTTATTTGCCATCATCGTCAGTTTATCATTACCCGCTATGGTAAAAATAATACCCTTTTATCGTTACGTTTCTGCTCATTCTACTTCGCTGGTTGTTTATTTACACTCGTACCAATGATCGAGTAGATATATTTAGTTAGTCGTTTACACCGGTGCTTCGTGCTTTTGAAATGGTTCGTGACCATGAAATGTGACACATACCAAAAAAAAAGTTGTTAATAACTTTTCTGAATATCATAACTCTTTCAGATTAAAGTATAAAAATGGCGCACATTTTATAATTATGTTAAAATGCTAAATGGGAAATATGTATATTGAATCTCATTTTCGTGCGCGACGAAAGTATTTAATTGTTTGATTTTTCTGATTGTCAGGAAAGGATAGTAAATCTTGTATCTATTTCCTCGAAGAGGAATGAGGTGGAAAACCCTGACCATCCGACCCACCTGAAGGCTTAGAGCCGCAGTGTACATTTTTTTAACATTCCATTATCATAAAATAGAAAATATATTATGCAAGGGAAAACTTGATCAACTTATTTAAGCACAAATAAAATAATAATGCAGCATTTAGCTGTTTTCAGGACTGGTCCGAAGTCAAGAACACTAAATGAGCAGAAAGAGAAGAAACAGAGGGGTTTATATATACCAAAGTACTTGAATTATAGTCCACTTTGCCGAGTTCACTTCGACGATAAGCTCTTGCAATTCTATCCTTGTAGCGTAACTAGAGCGTCGGCTGGCCAGAACGAATTTCCGTAGTTTAGTTCCCGGTTGAGACAGCAATGCTCATTACAAAGGCGCCAGAAGAAATCAACCCTGTAAGTTAGTGAAAAGATATTCGAGATCTTAAAGGGGCCCTAGTACGAATAGCACGGATTCACTGGACTCTGCTATATTGACCACCCGTTTCAAAATCGGTAGGTCGATGACCTCGCAGGAAGTTAAACTGGAGGATAAAATTAGCAGCAGGAGACTAACATTAGGTAAACTTAGCAGGATGCGATCAGTCAGATTGTCAGTTGCACGCCAATCTGACATTAGAGGATGGAAAATGCAGAGTCCATTTCAATGATAAGAGTTTGCTACCCCGTCCCAGTAGTTCATAGGAAGAGCGTCTGCGGGTCACTACGAAATTCCGTTTTTAGATTCGCGGTTGAAACAGCGGGTTCATTACAACCTGAGAGAGCCAGCCAATCAGAAAGCATAATACATAAGATTAAAGCCAATCAGAAACGGAAAGTAATACATGATTTGGCGTGCGTCAAAACACAACAGTAATATTTCAAGACGAGACAAGTCCGAACAAAAATAAACGAGAACCAGAAACACAAAACTAAGTCATGATAACACGTAACAACCCCTAAGGCTACGAAATGGAACCAATATAAAGAAAAGGTGAAAAATCGCAGGGCACCTCATCAGCCAAAAGATTATAATTACTGGACACGTCATTAACTAAATTACAAGAATTTTTATGGGTATCGAAGGCTTTAAGAAAAGTCAAGATCATATTTCAATGTGTATTTTCATCTGATCCTTGCTTAAGGATACTCAAAATTGTGATTAAAATTACAGTTAGATTCATGCTCAAAATTAAAATTAATCGAAGGGTAACTGTTGAGCATGAATTTGTTTTACTGTTGAGCATGAATCTGTTTTACTGTTGAGCATGAATCTAACTGTTCTGTGCCTTTCCTTGATGTTCTGGTCAACCGTTCTGATTTAGGTTTTCATACTTCCGTTTTCCACAAAACCACTTTTACTAACTCCTGTATCCCCGCTAATTCTTTCCATCCTGTATCCTCTAAAAAAGCTTCTTTTAATCGCGCGTATAATGTTTGCTCTTCTATCCCCGCTTTGACTGAGGAAATTAATTTTATTTTTCAACTTGGCCATTAGGCTGCTTATTCTTTTGAATTTATTTATAAGATCTTCGCCCACGTTCGCCTTAAATTTATTCAATATGATACTAAACTTGTTGCTGTTAAAGACTGTTTAGTCCATTAATCTAGTGTCCCATACCATCCTAAGATTTTCCGTCCTTTTATTAATTTCTGTCATGGATTTGGTTTCAAACCCTCTCACTCTAATATTGCCAATTTATTTAATCGTATTCGATCCGATAAATTTGGGAATTTTGATGACTTTAAAAGTTTTGCTTGGGTGTATGTCGTTAACCTGTTATCCCTTGCTGGTGACTATAAATGTTACATTGGTAGTACAAAACTGACTGTTGGCATCCGTTTAGCAGAACATGCTCGCGATGTCAAATCTGGTAAACTTTCTACGGCTCTTGCTTAATATGTGGTTAATGATAAATTTCGTCCCGTTTTTGAAAAACTTTCCTTTTGGTTCGTTGTAACAATTCACGTTGTATTCTTCTTTATAAATCCTTGTTTATTTATATTTACCGTGAATCCATTTGTAATTTTGATCCTGTTCAAATTTTAAGTTATGCTTGGCGACTCATTCTTAACTCTATGCAATTCGAACCTCTTAAAGTTATTTGTGACGTCATTCTCAGACTTGCATTCATCATGCTTGACGTTTTCTAAAATTTGTATTAGTTCTTTTCTTGTAATAATTTAAAATTCGTAAGCGTTTAAACTTATTTTGTAATTCCCGTGTATATTTCTTGTATTATTTTTAGTAAGTTCATTTATCATTTATATTTTATCCAAATTCGCTTTAAACTGGTCTATATATATATAAACATTCCATGTTTTTTGCTATTCATGTAGCCACTGATGAAGGGCGTATATACGTCCGAAAGCGCTCTGGCAGTTTTTAATATATATTTTGTACGTCTATCAGGATGTGTTAAATAAACGACCTTTCGTTTTTTAAAACGTTTTGTCCTTAATTTTATCCATTGAATGCAGGCGTGATACCAATCTTGATTATATAAATACATACTAAAAAGTTACTTGTTTAATCGTCTTAAAATAATGTTCTGTTTTTTTCATAGGAAAATATGCTTGTTTGATATAGGACTGCAGTCGGCATAGAATCATCTTATCAGCTAATGACGTGTTGTTTTTTCTGTTAAGGCACTTGAGAAAATAAATTTAGAAACTGCTGTAAACTTTTCTTACACACTGAAAAGGCATACGAAGTGATATTTCTAAATGGCGAGTGATTTCATTTTAAGCCAGTATGTTTAGGAAATCATACATCGACAGAAGAAGATTCCGTTAAGTCATCAGAAACTGCAACTAGTAGGTAACAAATAATACTTTGTTCACTATGTTTACTTTTTCATGTATTTAGAAAATACACGTGCACCATATTCTGAACTAGTCTTCTTTGCAAAGAGAATGCCATTCTTCTAAATAAGCCATAAATTTTGAAACTATATGAAAAATAATAAATGCTATTTTAAATTGTACAGAACATTTTTGTTAATATTACGAGAGCATGCTAACATAGGTAAATTCATAGTTAACTATTAATCGATATCGCGACAAAATTAAGTTACGGATGTAAGGGATTTCATATGGTTTTTATGCAAAAGTAGATAATCTTAAAGAATTGAAGGCATTAATACATGAAAATGAAATTGTCTGTAATTATTTGTGCAAACAACAACGTGTCTTCGCAATCACCATTTTATGGGGTTCTTTTTAACACTTTACAACAAAGTTGAAAAGTGTTTATGACTTTGTTCATTCTGTCTGTCTGTCTGTCTGTCTGTCTGTCTGTCTGTCTGTCCGTTAGCACGATAACTGCCGTAAAAATGAGTTTATCAAAATGAAATTTTAGTATGTTGTTCAGACGGTCTGTAGGACCTATGGGAATATAAATAAATAATATCACTCAATTAGTTTTTTATTGAACCCGGGTTGAAGAAATGAAATACATTGAACCCTATGGGACCTAATTTTTCAAACATTTTTTAAGTAAATTTAAAATTCACGAATTGCTTCGAAATTTTTAGGAAATATTCACATTATCCCATAGAATATATAAAAAAAAATTCAGTAAAATATGTTAAGTAGTTTTTTAATTAAAAAAATTATTTAATATAGGGAAAAAAACAAATTCACTTAAATTCTGACTTTAGGATATCTTCCACAAAGAAAAGAGAGAGATATTATATAATAAATATCTCTCCATTTGCTTAAACGTTTTGCTTATGGGAGTGGCTTCATATTTTAAAATAAATTTGGTAGATAACAATTTTTCATTTTTTTTAAATTTTATATAACTCTTCATGATAAATTTAATTGATGGCATTTTAAATGCACTTTCCTACGTCCTAGAGAGTTAAAATTTGGTACACAGCTTAAATTTGTTGAACATTTTATTCGACAAAAATTTGATGGATCTTTAAATATAGATCATACATTTTTTTCGAAATGGCCTGAAAATAATCCCCGTTCACTTCTATAAATCATTGGTGTAATATTGTTAAAAATTCTGATGTGGACAGCACATGTCTTTCTCTGCAGACTCATATTCGTTCTCTTTATTTATTCAATGATAATTTGAGTTTATCTGCACAACATAAGTATTTTAAATGACATTGAATTTACACGTTAAACTTAAATTTGGTTCTCATTTGATAGCTGGACTTATTGTCAAAGGTGGCGTAGCGAAAACGCGAAAAAACTAGAATATCTCAAGAACGGCTAGTCCTAGAGTAATGGGGTTAGTCTTATTCTTTTTGTTGTCAAAAATCACATATAAAATAGGAATTTAATTGATATAATTGAGCACACGTAGTCTTTTATTTTTATATATAACGATTTTTGCTGGCCATTTCGCAAAAATAGCCCATTCCTTTTTCCCGAATCGTAGTAGAATAACCTACAAATGATTTATATACAAAATTTTGTTAAATTTGGTATATAAATCACTTGTAGGTTATTGAAATATTATACTCCAAATTTTGTTAAATTTGGTTCATTAGTTTTTAGCTAGAGTGGATAAAGGCAATTTCTGCGGCCATTTCGCAAAGAAGGCAGATTCTTTTATTACGAATCGTACTATAATCTAATGAACATCAGGATTTCCCACAAAAAACATACCTACCAAATTGTATGAAATTCGGTCCATTAGTTTCTCAATTAGAGTGGATGTAATATCCACACAGACACACAGAAACACACACAGATACACCCTTACACACACAGACGTCTTCCTAAAAGTAGTTTTTTCGTGTTCTAGAAGTCCCAAAACGTGTAGATCCTTTGAAAATTCGAGTTCCGATCTTCGGCACGATTCCAATACTTTGAGTACATACACATACACATATATATTATCTGTGTATTATCTGTGTATCTAAATTCCGTGCCTATGCAATTACAATAGTTGTGATTTTAAATGATCCCTAAACTTTTATTATTTCTGCAAGGAAGCCTAATTTTAACATATGCAGAATGCAAATATCTCAAGCGATTGTAAGATGAATTACATAAGAATTGCTGAATTTTTTTCACACAAAATTATTTAGCTCTGGAGTCTGGAATACAAGTTATATGAATGAAATATTCATTGATTTTGCATAAAGAATCAGATGATTTATATTTCGATACAGTTTTAAATATTTAAGTATAATAAATTACTGTAGTACTGTGATAATGTAAAAGATATTACCACTGAATGAATCACATTTTAGAAATTTTTAAATGAAATTACATTTCAGTTGGAAAGTGTTTCATAATCAATGCTTATGCATGATTGATCTTTCTTTTTTTCTCTTGCAAATGTACTTAATTACATACATTTAATATATTTTAAAAATTAATACATTTAAAATGGTTACATTAATTAATTCATGTTAAAAGTTTTTCGAAAATTTTAAGCCGTCTTCCAGAACAGAAGATGTTAATTGACAATGCACATATTTTGCACACCACTAATTGTCATGCCCTTGGGCAGTAACACGGAAAGAGAATCAGAAGTTTAATTTTAAATATTGTTTATATAAAAAAGTCTGAGATACTGATCAATAGGGATCAATATATCTGCGAATTCTTATCTGCCCGGTGTTCCAGTCTACGAATGTCTAATGGTTTGGATATCAAAATACCTCAGCAGATGACTTCCTAGCTACAATCAGCGGTGAATGAGAACACGCTCAGAGAGAAACTCCTGCGGCAATTGTAATCTGAAATGGCCAAACTTCCAACAGAACTCGAAGCTGGAATAGTCTGAAAGTAATATTGAATTAGAATTAAAGTGAATTCTCTTAGAAAGAAACTTGACTGAGAATATTCTATAACTGAAGCAAAATCATTTCGGCATTCGCCCATTGAATTCCTGGCATAGCACGCCGACATTAATGGCCTGAAAGTGCGGCTGAGTCACCGCCCTTAAATGTAGCAGGTGCCTTAAAAGGCAAAACCGAAATTCCATCGAACATTTTCGAAGATCTATCAATCTAAAGCCAACAATCGAGGCTTAAACAAATGGCATCCAAAACGCGATAATGCACAAATTTTAGAGGAATAGCTGAAAGTGATTTTTTAAACAAAAAATAAAGAATGGTTGAAGGAGTGTGGGGAGAAAGCGTAACTTGCCTCATAAATTCTGATAGAGGACGAAACTAAACTGGTCCTCTGACATAAAAAATGACTTTGCAAGGGTAAACATATCCTTGATTGAAAACAATATGAGTACGGTCTTTCAATTCTGAGAATGCGCCTTATAGATATAGATCCATAAGATTAGAATGCAAAATGGGAAAAGATTGAGTGTTTTTAACACTTTACAACAAAGTTGAAAAGTGTTTATGACTTTGTTCATTCTGTCTGCCTGTCTGTCTGTCTGTCTGTCCGTTAGCACGATAACTGCCGTAAAAATGACTTAATCAAAATGAAATTTTAGTATGTTGTTCAGACGGTCTGTAGGACCTATGGGAATATAAATGAATAATATCACCCAATTAGTTTCGGATTGAACCCGGATTGAAAATATGAAATACATTGAGGCCTATGGGACCTAATTTTTCAAACATTTTTTAAGCGGATTAAAATTCATAAATTGCTTCGAAAATTTTAGGTAATATTCAAATTGTTCCATAAAATATATAAAAAGGAAATTCAGCAAAATATATTCAGTAGTTTTTTAAATAAAAATTAAAATAATAATAACACCTCTTATATGAAGCGATCACGTGACCATGATATGAAAAGATCACGTGACACACTTCAAAATGATATATGGCATCCATCTTGTCTCAAAATCGTGATTTTTAAAATTCTTTTTAATTCATATTGAGTGTTGTATCCGTCCTAAAACTACTTTATTTTTGCTTAAATTCTATGCATCTACATACTGAAACAACGCAATTACAATATATTTGAGTTTAAATGCTCATCCAAATTTGAATATTTCTACAACGAAGCCTATTTTTCACCTATGTAAAATGTAAACAGCAAACTATGTAGAATGAGTTGTATTACAATTGCTGTATTTCTTTAATACAAAATCATTTAGTTCATGGAGTCTGCATAGATGATATGAATGAAATATTCACTGATTTTAAAAAAAGAAGGACGATTTTTTTCGATGAAGTTTTACGCATAGAGTTAATTACTTGTAGCTCCATGGTCTAAATTTTTAAATAAAATAAATTACTGTAGCATTGTGATGAATGGCATGAATGGAAAATTATTTATGAATGAAATGTTGCTTTTATAGAGAGAGCCAGGCGTGTTATTTTTCCTATGATGTCATTTGATTGAATTTCAGTTGTTTTCGATGAAGTTTTCAAATATAATAAATTATCGTAGTAATATGATAATTCTAAAATTATTACCGATGAATGTATCACATTTTAGAGAAGTTTAAACCAGGCTATTTATATTTCAATGCCGTCATTTGAATGAAGTTCATTTTTTTTCGATGAAGGTTTAAGTTTTCAAATATAATAAATTAATGTAGTATTGTGATAAGTTTTAAAATATTACCGAGGAATGTGTTGCATTTTAGATATGCTTAAATAAAATTCCATTGAAGTTAGAAAGTGTTATATAATCAATGCTTTATGCATGTCTGATCTTTCTTGTTTTCTGCTGTACCTGCACTCTTTATTTGGTACAGTGTTCTTGAAACAAAAGATGTAAACCTTTGGAACACCAGTTTAAACGAAAAATGTTTTACATAGAATATAAAATTAAAAAATTATCGGTATATATTAACGAGCCCATAAATATTTCTTTTTACACTTTTAGCAATATCATGATATGTTGGGCAATAACTGTTAATAAATGAAAATTTAAACTTGATATGTTGTTTATTTCTTGATATGTTGTTTATACTTTCTTGTTGTTTATTGCGTTTATACTATACGCTCCTGACTGAAGTGTGAGAAACATATTTTTGAAAGACCAGATGCAAATTGGCGAAGTTCTCCACATAGCGAAAAATATTATTTAGGTACAAATTAAAAAAACAAATGAGTGCTTTTGTTTATTGTTTTTATCTTGTATACCTCTAACTGAAGTGTATGAAACATCATTTGTGAAAGACCAGTGTCAAATTGGGGATAAGTCTCCATACAGCAAAAAACGTGATTTGGGTATAAATTCAAAAGAAAAGAGCGTTGAAATGAGTTTCAAGTATAAACTCATCATGACAAATGCATCTTCCAAACATTTTTTTACTTATTTATGATTAATTACTTTGTTTTTACTGACAGATTCCGAGTATGATTTTTCTGCTTATCTTGTCTTACTGCACTCTATTTTGTACAATGTTTATGAAGCAAGCGTTATCTTAGAGTGCCTTCTCAAATTCGACGATAAAGTGTTTTACATAAGATATAAAATTAAAATATTATCGGTACAAATTAACGAGCTCCATAAATATTTCTTTTTACATTTTTAGCAATATCATGATCTGTGGGGCAATAACTGTTAATAAATGAAAATTTAAAATCCATATGGCTGAATTAAGGTAGATACGAAATCCGAACCGAAAAGTTATTTCAACTTTTTAAATATAAAGTACTATTAAAGTACTAAAGTATTTCATATTAAGTACTATTTTATAAAGAGAATTCTGAGTGAAAAAATGGACGTAGCCAAATGACCCGAGTAACAACGGCACTTTCAGAGTCGTTCAAAAATGGTGTTTTTATTTCACAACCTAGTCCGAGCAACTCATCCGAAAGTTTAGATAATGGGCGGGAAAAGATTTCTCAACACGAGGGGATCCCAATCAAGTCAGATCCGCCGAGAAAGGATAATGGCCAACACATCCCACACAAGATTCCGAGTATGATTTTTCTGCTTATTAACACTTTACAACAAAGTTGAAAAGTGTTTATGATTTTGTTCATTCTGTCTGTCTATCTGTCTGTCCGTTTGCACGATTACTGTCATAAAGATGACTTTATCGAAATGAAATTTTAGTATGTTGTTTAGACCCTCTGTGAGACCTATGGATATATAAATGAATAATATCACCCAATTAGTTTTGGATTGCAACCGGTTTGAAAAAATGAAATAAATTGAACCCTACGGGACCTAATTTTTCAAACTTTTTAAAGCGGATTTAAAATTCCCAAATTGCTTCTAAAGTTTCATGAAATATTCAAATTATCCCATAAAATATTTTTAAAAAAATTTCAGCAAAATATATTCAGTAGTTTATAAATAAAAATTAAACTTGTAATTACACCTTTTATATGAACCGATCACGTGTCTATTATATAAGGAGATCACGTGACCCACTTCAAAATAAAATATAGCATCCATCTTGTGTCAAAATCGTGATTCTTAAAGTTCTTTTAATTCATATTTAGTGTTGTATCCGTCCTAAAACCGCTTTATTTTTGCTTAAATTCTGTGCATCTACATACCGAAATAACGCAATTACAATATATTTGAGTTTAAATGATCATCCAAATTTGATTATTTCTACAACAAAGCCTACTTTTCACTTCTGGAAAATGTAAACAGCAAAATATGTAGAATGAGTTGTACAAGAATTGCTGCATTTCTCTAACGCAAAATTGTTTAGCTCATGGAGTCTGCAATATAACTGATATGAATGAAATTTTTGATTTTACAGAGAGAAGGACGTTTATTCGATGAAATTTTAATCATAGATCTTAATTACTTGTACCTCTATGGTCTTAAGTTTTCAAATAAAATAAATTATTATAGTAGTATGATGAATGAAATGAATGGGAAAATGTTAATGAATGAAATGTTTCTTTTATAGAGAGCGCCAGGCGTGTTATATTTCAATGACGTCATCTGAATAAATTTCAGTTGATTTCGATGAAGTTTTCAAATATAAGAAATTATTGTAGTATTATAATAATTCTAAAAATATTACCGATGAATGTATCGCAGTTTAGAGATGTTTAATCCAGGCAATTTATATTTCAATGCCGTCATTTGAATGAAGTTCATTTTTTTCGATGATATTTTAAGTTTTCAAATATAATAAATAATTGCTGTATTGTGAAAATTTTAAAAATATTACCGAGGAGTGTATCGTATTTTAGAGATATTTAAATGAAATTGTATTGCAGTTGGAAAGTGTTTCATAATCAATGCTTTATGCATGATTGATCTTTCTTATGTTGTCTAACTGCACTTATGTTGTGTTGAAGCAAGAGACCAGAGTCGCCGGAACACCAGATTAAACGAAAAAGTATTTTACATAGGATATACAATTAAAATATTATCGATACATATTAACGAGTTCCAGAAATATTTCTTTTTGCACTTTTAGCAATATATGATATGTGGGGCAATAACTGTTAATAAATGAAAATTTGAACTTGATATGGCTGAATTAAGGTAGATACGAAATCCACACCGAAAAGTTATTTCAATTTTTGAAATTTCCCTGGTCACCTTTTTCTTGATGAAATAGTGCTTCGGAAGTAATTAATATAATTAAAATTTTACGCACCCCTCCTTTCATATTTATTGAAAATAAGTACTATTTTATAAAGGGAACTCTGAGAGAAAAAATGGGCGTGGCCAAATGTCCCAAATTCAAATGACGATATTGAAATATAACTTGTCTGGAAATCTATTGAAATATAACATCTCTAAAATGCGACATATTCCTCGGCAATATTTTAAAAATTATCTTAATACTACAATAATTTATTATATTTGGAAATCTCATCGAAAACAAATGAACTTTATTCAAATGATGTCATCGAAATATAAATCGCCAGGCTCTCTATAAAAGCAGCACTTTATTCATAAACGTTTTTCTATTCCTTGCATTCATCACAATACTATAGTTATTTATTTTGATTAAAAACTTAAAATCATGGAGGTACAAGAAGTTTAACTCTATGCTTAAAATTTCATCGACGAAACGTATGCTTCACTATGTAAAATCAGTGAATGTTTCATTCATATCAGCTATATTACAGAATCCATGACCTAAATTATTTTGCGTTAAAATGCAGCAATTCTTTTGCAACTCATTCTACATCTTTTGCTGTTTACATTCTCCATAAGTCAAAATTAGGCTTCGTTGTAGAAATAATCAAAGTTTGATGATCATTTAAACTCAAATATATTGCAATTGCGTTGTTTCAGTAGGTAGTTGCACAAAATTTAATCAAAAATAAAGCGGTGTTAGGACGGATACAACACTAAATATGAATTAAAAATAACTCTAAAAATCACGATTATGACACAAGATGCATACCCTGGTGGTACATTTTGGTCGCGGTAGCCCGGTGGTTTGCGCGCTGGATTTGCACACTGCCACAACTGCCGCCATGTTCATGCGGAGTACGATCACGTTAAACATGTGGGTCCGTAAGTCCTTCCGAGAGGTTGGTGATAGGAGAAGGAGGGTACGGTCCCTGTGGATGCCTCCGGTCTAAGTTGGGTGGCACTTCCCTGCCGTCCAAACAGTTACCTTACACCTTTCTGGTAGGTCGGACGGTCGGGTCTCAGCAATAACAAGATGGAGGCCATATTTCATTTTGAAGCGAGTCTCGTGATCTCTTTATATAATGGGCACGTGATCGGTTCATATTAAAGGTGTAATTACAAGTTTAATTTTTATTTATAAACTACTGAATATATTTTGCTGAATTTTTTTTTTAATATTTTATGGAATAATTTGAATATTTCATGAAACTTTCAAAGCAATTTGTGAATTTTAAATCCGCTTAAAAAAAGTTTGAAAAATTAGGTCCCATAGGGTTCAATGTATTTCATTTTTTCAAACCGGGTTCAATTCAAAACTAATTGGGTGATATTATTCATTTATATTTCCATTGGTCTCATAGACGGTCTGAACAACATACTAAAATTTCATTTCAATAAAGTCATTTTTATGGCAGTTATCGTGCAAACGGGCAGACAGACAGTCAGACAGACAGAATGATCAAAGTCATCATATAATGTTCAAATGAATAAAGTTCAATGAACAAAGTCATCAACTCTTCATATAATGTTCATGTGATCTCTTCATATAAAGGGAGTAATTACCATTTTAAATTTCATTTAAAAAACTACTGAATATATTTTGCTGAAATTTTTTTTAATATTTTATGGGATATCTTGAATATTTCATGAAATTTTCGAAGCAATTTGTGAATTTTAAATACGCTTAAAAAATGTTTCAAAAATTAGGTCCCATAGGGATCAATGTATTTCATTTTTCCATCACGGATTCAATCCAAAACTAAATGGTGATATTATTTTTTTATATTCCCATAGGTCCCACAGACCGTCTGAACAACATACTAAAATTTCATTTTGATAAAGGCATTTTTACGGCAGAATGAACAAAGTTATAAACACTTTTCGACTATGTTATAAGGTGTTAAAAACGAGTTGAATGCTTTCCAACAAAACGCGTGATACAAATTCAGATAAAGGTTTAAAAACTTACCGTTGCAATTTGAAAATTATTGTCGAAATAAAATGGGATTGAAACGCTGTTAAACAATAACAGTAAATAACAACAACTGAAGAAAGCAATCAAAGCCAACACGGAATAAAAGACCAACAAGAAAGATCAATCATGCATAAATCATTGATTATGAAACACTTTCCAACTTCAGTGCGATTTTATTTAAACATCTCTAAAATACGATAAATTCATCGGTAATATTTTTAAAATTATCATAATACTACAATAATTTATTATATTTAAAAACTTCTTCGAAAACAAATGGCTTTATTCAAATGATGTCATCGGAATATAAATCGCCTGGCTCTCTATATAAAAGCAGCATTTCATTCATCAACTTTTTTTCCATTAATTTCATACATCGCAATATATTAACATTGAAATAACTTTCGTTGACCCACGAAACAGCTCGATGAAAAGAGAAAATCTTAGATTAGAACATAGTGTTCCAAGGATCTAAATTCTAGAATGTCGAAGAAACAAGAACATCATCCGTAAAAGAACTAAATGCAAAGCCCAACAAATCATTATGCCTAGAATCATCAGTATACATACTCAAGTCGGGATTATCAATAGAGTCCGGGACAAACACTCGCCTCTCTCCAGGTCCGACCCCCCAAATGGATGTTCTATGTTTTCAGATGAGTCGGAAGATCTGGGTCTTCAACACCTCTCTCCAGGGGGATTAAAATAAAGAGGAATATTGCAATTAACAGAGTTTCTGACAGTCATGAAGGTCCAATTCCTTCTTCCAGTAATCTCTATCTCTATCTCTGTCTCTACTTACAATAAAACAGAGGGTGTGTTTGACGGGGAACGCTTCCGCGACAATCCACTCTTTAAAGGGATGGAAAAACCGTAGGTTTGGCTTGCGGCACACAAAAACGATCAGCGTGCGATACATAAAAAGAATATATTAATCCAGACATATTTCATGAAAACTATACGAATGACACTACGTTTAACATGGATAACGGGGACGTTACATCTTTCGTCAACGGGCACCTTTCGGGAACGTAACGACATTACATCTTACGTTACTCTTTTTGAGTCACGATTTTTTGCACTACCGCTAAAACAATTTCTGAAAATCGACTTTTTGGTTCACCTTAGTATGTATAAATTGTTATGAGATATGAGGTTTCATCAAAATATTTAGTGCTAGCTTTCTACTACTTCTACAAAATTTTATATGCGGATATATTACAGAAATAGAACTTGGTGTACTTTTCTTGCAATTTTAATGTTTAGAACGATAATTATCCAATATTTAAGATTTTTACAGCATTATTTAGTATTGGTTAACGTTAATTCCCAGAACAATGATTGAGCTATAGTAGATGTAAATAAAAGGATATTTTGAATATAGCTATGTTTGTAAATTATATATAATAGTATATGGTAACAAAGATCATCTCAACTGATCTAATCCATAGACATTATAGACTGTTTGCATTTTTCTGGAAAGATTTTAATGGATAAATTGTGTACTAAGGTATTTATTTATATTTATATATATATATATATTTATATATATTATATTTATATATATTTATAAATATATATATATATATCTATATATATATATATATATATATATATATATATCTATATATATATATATATATATATATATATATATATATATATATATATATATATATATATATAATAAAAATTGATAGAACTTTAAAAGATTAAAAGTACGAGATTAAAAATTCATATAAATGAAATGCACAATGCAGCATTTTCCTCATTATACGAAATATATTAAAATAAGATATAACTAGGATACAAATGAAATAAAAATGGATGGGAAGGCTAACGGGCAATATGCTAAAAAAGCCTAAGGGGGGATTGTGACCCCTTAAACTCCGGTTTCAGCATGCTGCTAGGCCGCGGCACACTCCGGATATAGCAACAATTCCCGTAGCACTTTTCCAGTGTAAGTACTTAGAAAGTTCATATATATATATATATATATATATATATATATATATATATATATATATATATATATATATATATATATATATATATATATATATATATATGTATATATATATATATGTATATATGTATATACATATATGTATATATATATATACATATATATATATATGTATATATATATATGTATATATATATATATATTTATATATATATATATATATATATATATATATATATATATATATATATATATATTAGTTTCTCAATATTTCACAACTTTACATAACTTGAAGAAATTTATACAAAATATTTTCGGACAGTTTACTCAACTAAACGCAGCGTATCATTTGGAATGTGACACTAAAATGGATAGGATACAAAACTTGAGGGCTTTTGCAATGAGAATGCATTTTTATAAAATGTGAAAAGCTTATAAGTTCGAACAAGATGATGGATGAATATTCAAACAGTAGATCCGGTACGAAGCACTAGAGCTATATTTCTAGTTCACATGTAGGAAATACTTGGAAAATACTGAATGTATGTGTATTTTAAGTCTCTAGTCGATTTGCTTATACGTTATAATTTCATATTTTTTAAGTATAGTTCTATCACAATCTACATATTGTTGAGAAAACTAGATGTTATATAATTTACCTAAGTGTTCTTAAATATCTTAAAATTTGAAAACCTTCTAAAATCTAAATATACCTTAAAATATATATACAGTATTGGATACAACTTACGTGGAACACTAAATATGTATACTACAAACACACACACACATTAATTTTTACAATAAACAAACGTTAACTTTTTAGTTTCTCTTGTTAAATAATTTGCATCTCTAAAATATTCTGAATTATATCAGGCCAAAAGTTGTGAAGTATACAATGCGTTGAATTTATAAAGAGATAAAATTAAAATAATAAAGAATTAAGATATATTCGAAATTTAGAATAATTTGCCAAAAACGATCATTTTATTGAGCATGAATTTATTTAGCTGGAATGGTATTTAGAACAAAAAAATTTGAAAGTTTCTTTCTCAAATTGCTGTTTTGATATTTTTTGTAAAAATAAAACAGAATATGTTGATAATGCTTAGTGAGGCCGATGAATATATTTATCTTATCTGTGTTAATACTCGGATAAATTATTTTGATGCCATTTGCATATATAGAGTGCAGTTTAACTAGTGGCGGCTCCTGGCCAGACGTCGCAAGGCGCGCGACTTCCTCATAAAAAAACCCTACATTATTATTTTTATTCATATAAATGTATTAAATTTTTGTATAATTTGCAATTCTTTTCAAAACGTCCTTTCACAAAAGTGTAGTGCTTCCATCTTATAACACATTAAGCAACGAAAGTTGACAGAAAATGTAGTTGCTAAATACGTTATAAGATGGCAACACTGCAAGAATCTTCTACACTGTGGTTTCGTCGTAGGGCCGCGAATTCAGAGCTACCCAGACAGAAGGAAGATACATAGTTTCAAATACTATTGTGAGTTTGAAGGTACGAATATGAAAATTGTTTATTTTCAAAGCATTGTGTGCTGCGTATAGTCTCGGCCGTATATAGAGCTGCCGTCGCCAGAAAATAAGCCAGTTTATCGCGGGTCTTCTAGAATTAGTATTATTTCGCTATTATGGCTGGGCTTAAGAATGTGAATTTGGCGGATTCTGATGTTTTAGAATATAGTTTTGATATTTTTAAATAAATCCTTGAATAAAATGACCTTTTATACAAGAATAACTTTGTTTATTTGTAAAGTTATATAAGTAATTTTATTGTAAATTGTTAAATGGTTTATATTTTTAAATTCTAAAAATTCATATATAAGTCCGATCAAAAATTTGTTACATTCTCTACATTTATATATATAAAGGGAAAGTGAGACGGGTTGAATGGTTAAATTTGTCTTTTTGACAGATTTAAATATTGAAAACATTCTTCAACTCAAATTTAACATGATCTACGAATGTCAATGGCTGTTTATGCATGTAAGAATCCGTGGACATGATTTCTACATAACGAATGGGATGATTTTACCAACATTTTGCATGTCTATAATATTGTCTATGAAGGATGAAATGCTATTTACTTTTAGCAAGTACAAATATACAGAACGCACATATATTTGCGATTTTTTTAATATAAAATAAATAAATGGCAGTCATTCATATAAAATGTTTTGATAATCAAAGTACATGATCATTTTATAAAAACTATTTTTCAATATAAAACGTTTTTTTAATATAAAATAAATAACTCTAAGTCAATCATATATAATCTTTTGATAATCGATATACATGATCATTTTATAAAAATTATTTTATAATCATCAGAAATCAAATTATACAGTAATTTTATTATCAGTAGCAAACAAAGAATACCGATTTTAAAACACTGGCATGTCCCGATTTTGAGATGTTAGTAGATAATTCATAAAGCGAAAATTGCAAATTAAATCGGTCAACTCTTTTCTCATGCAGTATTTTCGCATTATAGCACATTTGGAAACGATGTTAAATAACGACGCCATTAGTGTAGCCAAAAGTGCCAAACACCAATCAAAGTAATACGACGTCAATATAACTTTTTTATATATTTTTTGTAAGTGCATATAAATGAATGCGATTATTAAGTTTATTAAGTCGTTGATAACAAAAGAACCATATTTTGATATATATGCAATTGATTTAACATTGTTCAAAACTTTTTACAAGCGATTATTAGATTGTTACAGAAATTAACTTACTTCGGAATGAAATAAATTTATATGCAGCCCACATCATATGTTTTTGACTCTTGAATGTAAAAAATTATGAAGAACGGTGAATATTTCATAGATGCCTGTAAATCTAATATGATTCAACATTTCTTTTTGCAGCGCAGTGCAATATTCAACAATTAAATCCTAAAAAAAAACATATCAAATGTAATTATAAAACTAAGAAACAATAATTTCCTAAGACATTTAAAATATATAGTAGAAATCACTCTTACAGCAAAATATTTAAAATTCTTGAATTTATAAAAAAATGTTTATTATAAGTTTTGTTATAAATTCAAGTTTTAGCAGCCAATTATCATTATACACAAACACACATACAAATATATTTTCAATTTACGCACACACACACACACACAAACACACACACACACACACACACACACATATATATATATATAACATGCTTTAATCAGCGCCTCTCTCTACGTATTGATCACTAGCCAACACTGAGTTTAACTTATCGATTTCCCCTTTAATACTGTATACTACCATCACTATTTATCACAGGAGAAAAAATGTTACAAAAATCTTAAAATAGAATAAAAATTGAATAAGTTAAAGCATGTAGTAAATCCCTTCTCGCTTTTCACAAACATTTACATTTCATACTATTTATAGTTCTACTTGTATCACAATCACTAGCAGAAAAAATAATTGTATATTTTTCAGATTTCGTGCCTATTTCTTTCATATTTGTAAAAACATGTCTTCAATTTTTTTTCAAGTTGGCTTCATGATGCCGACGGACGCATATGGTTTGCCTGTGTATGCTAATTTGATACCATTATCATCCATACTGTTACATCCATGTGGTGCAGAGTGTTTCATGAGAAAGTTAATGTCGAAAGTTTTCTTTAAACGTTGGTTATAGATACATAGTTCGAATTCCAAAGATACTTTAAAGAAGATAAGTAAGTTATAAAATAGTAAAGTAAACAAAGTGCAATATTTCTGAAAAAAATTAAAATAATTAATTTTATACAGCCCTCCCCCTCCCCTAGTGAAATGAAAGTCAAATTAAAAAAATGTTACGCATACCGTATTTATTAAATCAGACCAGCATTTGTCTGTAAAGTGAAAAAATTTGACATAGCATAGTTATTATAAAACTTTTCATTTGGAAATAAGGGGGCATCCGCAAATCAATTTCGGTTGTGCATAATTAGTAAAACCTTTGCTATTTATTGGAATGTATTTTATATAAATATTTCAGTAAAGCTAATACATTGCCGCAATGTCGGTTCACATTTGACATTTAAGCATCCAAGTACCATAACTTGAGTTTGATAGCAGCATTCAGTAATGCCGTACTCAACGAGACGATTATGATGTATGCCATATGCACCCTTGTCTCCTAGTTCCGAATAAATTCCATCGTCAACCTATTTAAAAAAATTAACGGAAATTCCTACTTCATGGAATTTGCTAAAGAAGCATCCGAAATACTAAAGAGTTCACAATTATCAGTTTGTTTTACCTTATTTAATGGTTAAAATAACTTTTAATCCGAATTATCTTCCTGGGCTTAATACTTTCAAAGACAAACTCCTGAAAAGAATCTCTTTAAATTCCTGCTCAATGATTTGTGTCGAAAGCTCAGGCCGCGACCGACTCATCCTAAAACTTGGAGCATCTTAATGGACGGCCGTCAATGATTTGTGTGAGCCACTTCAATTTGTGAACATGCGCTGTATTTATGAATTGCGGTGTTCATAAATCTGTCGGAAAATCTAGATAAAGTGGTGAAAATTAGGAAAATTGGCCTTTTATGTCATCTTATATTTGTTCTTTTGAGATCCAAAAAAAAATTAAAGTTTGACTAAATAAAGTCTGGGTAAAATGCTCTGTAATATAACTTTTTTCGCCCGAAGGTATGTATAAAAAGTTATGGTTTTAATGTTTATAGAACTTATTGCATATCATATAAATTGCTATTTTATTACTTCCTAGTAAACATTTTTGCAATCGAAACTATGTGAAATCTGAACAATGTATACGGTTAAAGCAAAATGTCCGCTTTTCCCTTTCTGTAAATTATCCTGAATACTGCAAAGCTTCTTAATAACAAGTAGTAGTCTTATTTTTAGGCTAATATTTTTATTTGTAGAACGGATATAAATATAGTCAAAAACATCGTACAATAAAAAAAAATAAGTCGCAGATCAATTAATGTATAATAAATATCTAATATCCTTATTTCGTTAACTTTCGACGACTCAATGGGTATGGCATAGATTAACTAGATTATAACATTGTTATAATCTCGAATAATTTCGGTATTATAAACCAGTTGAAAGATAAATAATATTAAAAATTAATCGACTAAAATAAAACATATTATGTATAAGAATGATATGTAAAAATGCAAACTAATTAAACTTAGCATTTAATTTTCTTATATCGAATTAAAAGTAGGATTTTTAGACAATTCAGATTCAGATTATTAGTATCGCTTATAAAATCTATTTAGATAATTATAAAAATATTTTACATTTAAATAAACATAATATAATTATGCAGACCAAGTATTACATTCAAAAATTTAAAACATAGCGACCAAATTTCGTTTAAAAAGAGGTCACCAATGTTTACTGCATTGAATAGGCTATGTATAATGTCATTGGAATGAACTATCAATAAACTGATGTTAACCATCTAAGCATTTCTACTTATTGTATGCTACAGAAATTTAACTTGTCTTTAACTCAAATTGACCCGATCGACACTGGAACCTCTCTGCCTTCATCTCAGCTGATTAATTACGTCATCAAAGTTTTAAAGCTTGCATCTCAGTTTTCCTCAAGTGACAGTCAGTAAACTTAATTGTCTCACGATAGTTTAGAAACTTTAAACGTCGTTAATATTAATTGTCTTAAAGAATTGCCAAAAGGCATGTTCTCGGTATAATTATTTAACTTGAAGGAATGTGCTTTACGCATTGTGATAGGTTTTAAAATTTAAATTCGTACAATGTTGTACAATAGAATTTTTAGACATCGGAGCTAAATAAGATTCTGAAGTTAAGACTCACTTACCTGAAAGATAGCGCAATGATTCTTATTATCCAATGCAAAATTTATTCGCGTTAAAAACTTCCAAATTTGCTTTCTAAACCATACGTTTTTGAATACGTTAAAATGAATTAACGACAACCAAATTGGGTAATTAAAATGTTTTTAATAATAACGCCATTTATGATGTACTTAAAATTATAAAGCCAGATTGCTTTCGGATGTTGTAACGTAATTCATGAGTGACAAAATAATTGTCGGTGACGAACATGAGTTCTAAAATAATGGCCAAAACGGTGAGACAAGATTGGCATATTGATAATTTTAAAATTGATACATTGAAAACATTACAAACAATTACAATATATATAAATAATAGTAAATCATAGAATCCAGGATAACCACTAAGTGTGTCTTCAGAAGGAAAGAAAAATGCACTGTATATCCAAAAATTATACATTTTTTTTTGTTCTGAAGACATATTTATTTTTTATCCTGTATTTTACTATTTACAATTAATTATATATTTTGTAAAGTTTACTATTAATTATATATTTTGTACAAATCTTGTCTCATGGTTGTGGTCTATATATTAGAGCTCATGTTCGCCACCCACAATTTACTTTGACACTGATGAAACACGTGGGCGCGGTAGCCCATTGGTTAGCGCGCTGGAGTTGCACTCGGTAGGCCCGGGTTCGATTCCAGCCACTGCCAAAACTGCCGCCGTGTTCATGCGGAGTACGATCACGTTAAACATGTGGGTCCGAATGTCCTTCCGAGAGGTAGGTGGTAGGGGAAGGAGGGTACGGTCCCTGTGGATGCCTCCCCCACTGGGTTCCGGTCTAAATTGTGTGGCACTTCCCGACCGTCCAAACAGTTACCTTACACCTTTCTGGTAGGTCGGACGGTCTGGGTTTCAACAACAGCAACTGATGAAACACGTAATAGTGTCTGATTGGTTGTGTAATTTTAAGTATGTCATGAATGGCGTTATTATTAAAAAAACCTTAATTACCAAAGTGGTTGTCATTATTTTATTTTAAGCTTTTTTTTAAATTGACGTGTTTCCATACAGTTTTATGACACGTTAGTGTTACAATCGAATATTATGGTTATACAATTATTCAGGTTATACAATTGGGTTATACAATGGTTATACAATTATTATATATGGTTATACAATTAATTTATACAATTATATGGTTATACAATTATTCAGTGCTATTAACATACTTGGATAACTTAAATCCTCTCGAAGACCTCTTTGTGTTTGGTGTATATTTTGTATAGTAAAAATACGAATGAGGGATTTTAAAATTTCAAATAAACTATCCAATTTAAGGGCTCAAATATTCTAGAGAGTATTTTGAATGGACGTTGAGCTTGTGATTTCATACATGATATTACCAATATGTAATAGTAATAAATTTAAAAAATTACAATTAAAATATTTAGGTAATTAATTAATTTTGAACTTAAACTGTCGAAAATTACTGTTAATATTCATTAACCATTGAGTAGTGTCTTAAACCAACACTCCTATTTTCAGGCACTGCATACATAACATCTAGGATACTTACACTCCACTGTAAGGGATTTTCATTAGTATGGAGGTCAAAAATTACGCATAAATTACTTTATTATATTTAATATTTTGTAACTTGATATAATTATAGTTAAGTCACCTGGGACTTAGGGGATTTGGATATGTAGTGTCAGTCATTAAATTAATATTAATTTTGTTAAATCTTCAATTCACTCTATCAGTTTTAAAACTGAAGAACTGGTTCATTATTCCACATAAATATAGCAATGCTCATCTTTCCTCTGCAAATCGTATCACAGACCTGGCGGTTGTCACCTCTGAGGATTGATGTTTGCCACACTCAATTTACATTATTAGGCTTTTGTGTTTATTCCGTCATTCCTATAATCTCTACTTTTCTGCACTCCTTATCTATCTTTTCATCTACTTCTCCCAGCACCTTATACCCTATCTGTTCTGCACCTCATCTTTGTCAATTGTAATTTTTTGCTTCATCCTCTCTATCAATATTGCTGGAAGGCAAGGTCGACACACCCAGGATAACACACGGCCCGGGATAAAAAAAAACAGGTAGAACAAACGGCCCAGGGTAATATACTTCCTAACCCTATCTGGAATATACTTACGGATATATCTATGTAGACAGTGATTCCGCATGACTCTCGTAAATTAAGTCATAAACATTAACAAAATATAGTGTCACATATAACGTCTGAAAGAAGATATCATTTCAATCTTACTGGGGTCATGAATTATTGAGTACAGTGGGGAAAATAGAAACCACACATTCTAAGTTGCATGACTATAATTGAAATTGCCCTATTCCCAACATCAAAGAACTGGGAGCAGTTTACTGAATAGAAAACCAGCCGAATAACCAAAATGAGAGCTTTATCGAATTAGCAGTAGTGAGTTTTATTATGGATTCATATTTATGAGTTTAGAGATATTTATATTTCATCCAGTTTAAAACTCTTGTGAATGCGGATACTGAATAGAAGTTGATAGTTCTTGTTTTATACATTTATTCATTTTCAATACCCTATTCAAGGTTCTGATTAGTGAGCAAACTTTACATTAAAAAGTATATGAAATAATATAAAAATGCTTTCACACCTGCTACTCAAAAATATTCTGAGTGAAAAATATTTTATTAAAAACAGCAAAAGCAATTGATAAAAGCGTATCCACTAATTTTGAAGGCAGAAAGTTAATTTTGTAGGCGAATTTGGATCAGGAGTAAATTTTTCGAATTTATTAATTTTAAATTTTTAAGTCTGTTTTGCTAAGTCAGTTGATTAGTTGATGTTGTTTATGTACCCTCCAAAATTAATTATTTTCTTTTATTTTATCACGAGGTTCGAAGGGTCATTCATTGAGTCAGTCACAATTTGAATCATTCCATTCTTTGTATATTCATATTTTTCTCTTTTAAGATTGACAACAATTTCCTGTGGGTCATGTGGCACAAATATATATTAACTCGCCTCATCTAGGCTATGGCTATGTGGATTCTGTGTATTTTTTTTAAAGGAGGCTGCTTTATGTCCACGGTAGTGCAGTGTTTTTCCTGACGAAGGAGACTGCTTTTACATTAGAAACCAGTTGGTGGTTGCCACATTAAACTAAAGGAACCAGTTGAAGTGCTTATGCTATTACTGTTGAAGCGCTTTTTGTTCTACAAGTTTTACACAGTGTCATTTCTTAGCATTTTTCTATTACTGCCAAGATAAAGCTTTGCCAAGATAAAGCTTTGAAAGATAAAGCTAGCTCAATAATCGGAATCTTGAAGAGGATCCTCAGATCGATGAAATTTATAAAACAAAAACTTGGAATCTCTACGTGGTACGTCTATTCATAAGAATTTAAAACTTGATAAGAAATAAATATATCCAAACTTATAAATTCCTGCGATTAAAATATGTGTGAGAAATATTTAACTCAAAACCGAAACAAAAGCTATTGGTCGAAAATTTTAAAACAAAATATTTAAATCTTGCATAACAGCTTTCTTGCATAACAACTTCGTCCCAATAGCTCAACGGTAGAGCGTCTGCTGGAAAGTTTGGAGATCCAGGGTTCGATTCTCTGTTGTGGCAGCAAGGTTCTGTGGCGATTGTGCGTCGCCGGGCTCCGAACCAGGGACCTGATGCATTGTAGACCAACATTATAATCACTGAGCAGAAGCTAGCTCCTCCTCTGTTCTTATAATTCGGATACTGGCTCGTGTGGCATCTTTGATCAAATGTCTTTGCTACCGCACACTCCCTCCGCTGATGAGGAATGTCGGGAGGCGTGTTGCCTCGGCGCGACGGACAGTCGTGGTCAACCAGGAAGGGAGTGTCAAGGCTTCTGACTCCGTGTGATGCTGCCATCTCGTGTTGAGAGGTGAGATCGTTAGATAGGAAGGTTTGCTTGTTTCAAACGTCCAGTCATCATTGTGGCGATTGTGCGTAGCCGGACCCCGAACCAGTGACCTGATGCATTGTAGACCGACATTATAATCACTGAGCAAAAGATAGCTCCTCCTCTGTTCTTATAATTCGGATACTTGCTCGCGTGGCATCTTTGATCAGATGTCTTTGCTGCCGCAGTTCTTTAGAATGGTGTCCAAACAAATCAACTTTGTAGATTAGTGCAAATATGTCGGAGGTCTGAAAGTTGCCCTAGTACGACTAGCACGGATTCAGTGGACTCTGGGATATAGTTCTCCGATTCCAAATCGAGAGATGATAACGACCCTGCAGAATACTAATCTGAGCAAAAATAGCAATAGCAGGAGTGGGGAAAAACAGGAGGTTGTCAGCCAGATTGTCAGTTGCACGGCAATCTGCCATTAGAAAGTGGAAAATGCAGAATCCACTTGACAATAAGAGCTTGCAATTTCTTCCCTGTAGTTCAACGGCAGAGCATCGACTGGCCAGTTAGAAATTCCAGGGTTCGATTCCCGGTTGGGGCAGCAAGGTTTTTTGCGACCTCTACACAGTATTTTTATTCATAAGAATTTAAATATGTCCTGTGGATTATTACTTATTAATATTGCTTTATATCGTCTTCAAAATATTGCTCCTGGACAAGTAGCTATCACGTTTCATAGTAACCCGGAATAACTCACAAACAGTGTCGTTAATTCGTTTTCTCTTATAAGTTACAAGTTCTCATAAAGGTTTCAATGATGTACTACTAGTGAGCATGTATAGTTTTCACGACGATATTAATTCAAAACGTGAAATATCTTAAGAACAGCACATATTCTTATCCTATGACTGATGAGTGTCTCTTTTAAATAAAAAATACATGTAAATTGAGTATTTTTGTATAATTTTTAGCAGAATTATTTTTAGTAACAATTACGTAATAATACCACTAAAGAAATACAGGATGTTCTTTCTCCGTTCTCCTCAAAATTACGTAGACCTCTAATATATGTATCGGATGAGATAATACTATAGAACTTCATTCGATTCGATAATATTGTTCGCAATATATCCTGCACACAAACACACAATCAGCGTTGCAGAACTGGTTGATTAGTATTGAAGGATTTTTGAGGACTCTTCTCTGTTTGCCGGTATGTCTCAAAATTAAATGCTTTCTTACAGTTTCATAGATTAAAATAATCATATCCACAGTTCCATTTGAATCGCTCAATGTATTTCAGAATAAATTGCGCACAGACAGGAGGCTGTCTCTTATTGAGTGAAGGATTCATCCATTTTAGATGCTCAAAACTTGTAAACTCAACACAACCTGTGAGCCTGATTTATTACCTCATCACAATATTTTTTTCGTGTATAAATTGTTACCAATATTTAAAGGTTGAACGGCATATTACCTGTCCCCAAGGGAAAAATGTATTTACAGGTAACCATAGTTTTTATTTCAAGCTCCAACTTGCTTGATGGCTACACATTTTGAGACTTTAGAAATACTTTATGAAATATTGCCAACAAATTTCATAAAATATTGAAAACAAATTTTATGAAATATTGCCATCACGGTGATCTTTGGAAGAATTATAGTTAACTTTAGCAGAATTGTAGTAAACTTTGGACGAAGCTTTTAGAGGTTTGGATGAAATCTCTTCCAAAGCAATTTGGAAGAATCCTAGTGAGCTTTGGAAGAATTTTAGTGAGCTTTGGAGAAATCTTAGTGGCCTTTGGAAAAATCTATGTGAGCTTTGGAAGAATTTTGAAACTTCTGCACAATTTTCTCAATTTAGATAAGAATATAACGAGTTTTATCGTTTTTTTCGAGTTTCTTCCTTAAAAAGTACAGGTTGGCCATAAATAAAGAGGATATGTTTGGATAACGATAGTCAAAAATATGTGGTCTAAACTCAACCAATTCTGGTGTACATATTATTACCATTGTAGGATGAATTAAACATACCTAAATAGAGCCTTTCTAAATGAGTAGTGGACTGTATTTCTATAAAAGAAGAACTTCAGTAATACTTATCCATACCTTTATTACAAACTATTTATATTAACAACCGAGAACAACGAGCCAATTTCTCGTGTCACCTAACGCCACAAGTTTTATTCCAAAAACTACAATTTCGCTTTTTCAAAACCAGCAACCCGCTGCTTGGCGCTCGCCAAACAAGAACACTTGGCGTCTTTCATACATACTTACGGGCTCCAACATTCCGCCCGGCGTTGAAATGTCAATTTCAAGGAATGAATAAGTACAAGTATGAAAATCAAAAAATCTTTTCAAGGTGGCAATAAATGCTTCAGAAGATAAGTCACATACAATATCCAAATGAACTGCCTTGGTAACCATACATACAAATATACAAACATAAATCTTATGATAAATCCCTTTACGTTGACCCCTATATTTAATAAAAAATGGTCCACAGAAATCCACCCCTGTGCAATTAAATGGAAAATTTACATTTACCCTTTCCTTTGGTAAATCACCCATAATTTGTTCTGCTATTAGAGGCTTGACTTTAAAGCAAGTAATACAATTATGCACAATCCTTCTACATGTAGTTCTGCCATTTAAAGGCCAAAATTCCCTACGAATACAATATAATAAATTTTGAGGTCCAACATGTAGATATTTTTTGTGATAACTCTCAATAATCATTTCAGTGAGTTTATGCTTGGCAGGCAATAAAATGGGATGTTTTTGAGTATCAGCTATATGAGAATTTTGGAGACGACCTCCTACTCTCAAAACATTATTTTGATCCAAATAAGGGTTTAAGTTTCTTACCTTTCCAGTTGGAGATTTACCTTTCTGAATGTTAGCTATGTCATCAGTAAATACCCGTTCTTGAACACAACGAACTAAAAATAACGTTGCATGTTTAAGTTCGTTACTGGAGAGGGGTCCACAAAGCTTACCCAATGGATTTTTTAAGTTATGGGTAAATCTGAAAATGAAACTTAAAATGCGAATTAATTTAACATAATTATTTGAAATATTGAGAATAGAATCTGAAAACAGAGAGTTCAAGTTCAAAGTCAGTGTCACATCAGTCACTTTCTTAAATTCCTGGCTATACAGTTCATCAGATGGGGAATAATGTCTATCAACAATTACCAGCCTTTCCTGATGAAGAAATTCCGGGCCATACCACCACAAGGTATTCTCACCAATCTGATCAGGGTCGAGTCCTCGAGACACCAAGTCCGCTGGGTTCTCTGCAGACCTCACATGTTGCCATTGAAAATTCTGAGTAAGCTCCTGAATGCGTGAGATTCTATTGGACACGAACACTTTCAACAGATGGGGCGATGAATCAATCCAAGCTAACACTATTGAAGAATCGGTATAAAGGTAAACTCTGTCAATTTTTAGTTTTAATGAAGTCAGTATTTTTGACACAAGCCTTGAAAGTAATTCTGCTGCACACAGCTCAAGACGCGGTATGGTTAGCACCTTGAGAGGTGCAACTCGTGACTTACTGCACAGAAGGTTGACCTTCACTTCATTTAAGTTGGTCACACAACGAATATACACTGACGCGCCGTAAGCATCTTTACATGCGTCAGAGAATCCATGAATTTCTATTTCCTTAACCGAATCTGCAAGAAGATATCTGTTGATTTTCACATGTCTCAATTTCGGTAAGGCCTGTAAAAACTTTTCCCATTTTCTTTTTTCTTTTTGTGGAAGTTCCTGGTCCCACCCAATCTTTAAATGCCACAAAGTTTGTAAAAATATCTTTGCTTTTACTATGACTGGACCTAAAAATCCCAAAGGATCAAACAATCTAGCAATGTCTGATAAGACAGAGCGCTTAGTAATTGCGTTTGAATAAGATGAAACTGTAAAACTAAAATCGTCCTTCTTTGGGTTCCATCTTAAACCAAGTGTTTTCACAGTGTCCATATCAGATTCTTCTTCAAAGTGATATTCTTGGTCACTGAAAGAAACTTGTTCAAGCAATAGTTTCTCATTGGAGCACCATTTGTGCAAGTCCATTCCTCCAGACTTTAACATTGCAATTAACTGTTGTTGTAGTTCAGTAGCTGTACCAAGATTATCAGCTCCAGACAAAATATCATCGACGTAAAAGTCAGTTAAAGCAGCCGCAGATGCTAATGGATAATTGTCCCTTTCATCTGTAGCTAATTGTTTCAAGACTCGAGTGGCCAAAAATGGTGCACACGCAGTACCATAAGTCACAGTTAGCAGTTCAAACAATTGCGTTTCCTCAGTAAAGCCTCTTTTCCAAAGAATGCATTGCAAGTGCCGCTGTTTGGGATGAATCCAAATCTGTCTATACATTTTCTTTACGTCTGCCGTAAAGGCAAATTTATGCTTCCGAAATCGCAATAGTATAGAGAACAAGTCCTCTTGAACTACCCCTCCCTTGTACAAGCAGTGGTTCAGGGAACTTCCAGTAGTGGAAGGTGCTGAAGCATCGAAAACGACGCGCAACTTTGTGGTACTACTATCAGCCTTGTAAATCCCGTGATGGGGCATAACATAGATAGAGTCTTCTGTAATCGTCTCCCTTACTTCACGCATGTGTCCTAGCCTCTCATATTCGTTCATAAAGTTACTGTAAAGGATAGCTAATTCAGGGTTTTTATCCAATCGATACCATAAACTATTCAATCTTTTCCTAGCGGATTGTATAGAACTGCCAAGTTCAGCATTTTCCTTAATAGGAAGACTCACTGTATATCTCCCTGTTACATCTCTACTATGAGTTTTTAAAAAATGTTCTTCGCAATGTAACTCTTCTTTATTTTTTGAACAAGGAGGATCTGAAACTGTTTCTATTTCCCAAAACCTTTGTACGATATCTTCTAACTTATTTATCTGAGAGACCAACCCACAGTGTTGTCTTTTCTCAACTCTACCTTCCACGGCTCCACTTATTACGTAACCAAAAACAGTATCTTGGAATGTAACGGACTGAGTGGAACGAATTTTGTTACTCTTTAAAATTTCAAAAAATAGCTCTGCACCAATCAATAAATCCACCTTCCCCGGTTCGAAGAACCTTGGGTCAGCTAGTGTTATATTCGGTGGAATTTTTAACTCTTTCGTATCCAAATATGTAGCAGGCATCATCTCTGTAATTTTAGGGATAATTAAAAGGTCAATCGTTGCAGAAAATGATCCATTCGAATTCGAAATACTCGTACTTGTTTTTCTTTTTACATTTATCAAGCAATCTGTTAACCCTGTGACTGGGATATTTATTCTTTCCTTTCGTAAACCAAGTGCATTTGCGAAATCAGAGCTTATGCAATTAATTTGGCTCCCAGAGTCAAGAATACCTCTTCCTTTTACGTAATTACCCCTTCCATCTCTAATATAAATAACTGCCGTTGCTAGAATTATTTTCTTTTTCTCCGTTACAAAACAAGACGTTAATATTCGTGCCGACTCATCGCCGCCAATGTTTACTTGATTCGAGTTCTCAGCATCGGAATTCTGATCCCTTTCAAACGAAGTGGGGAGAGTAGTAGGCTTCATTAACTTTACATCTGTTTTATGCAATAACGAATGGTGTTTAGATTTACAAGTGCTGCACACAAATTGAGATCGGCAAACCGCCACTTTATGGTATCCAAAGCAATTCAAACATAATTTATTTTTTCTAACTATTTCGTATCTTTCTTGAGGGGAAAGTTTCAGAAACATTTCACATTTATGTAATGAATGAGAGTATTTACACAAAATGCATTCTGGGGTATTATTACTACTAGATTTCACCATCAAACTTCTGGATTTATTTCCTTGATCATAATTGATCATTTTAGGTTTATTCGAAATGTTACGATTGATACTGTCTAAAACTTGACATCTTTTCTCAAGAAAATCTATGAGTTCTTCAAAAACAGGAACCTCATTAGTTTTCAAAGTTAGTTCGAATTGTTTCCGACTTTCGCGATCTAATTTTTGAAGAAGTATATTCATAAGTAAGGCATCCGAAAGAATATCTCGATCAAATTTTAAGCTCTTCAATGCTCTCAAATTCTTATTAACACAGTCTAGTAATTTGCGCAAATCTCTAGCTGATTCTTGTGTTAATTTTTCGTAATTAATGATGCCTTTGATATGCGTATCCACGATTGCTCTTTTATTTTCGTACCTATTTTCAAGTGCTTGAAACAGAGAACTGTACGTATCATCGACAGTTTCGATATGCTTTGCTTCCCCCTTCAAAGCTGCATGCAAATAATAAATTTTTTGATTGTCCGTTAATTTTGGATTATCTTCAATTAAACTCTTAAATTGGGATTTGAAGCAACTCCACTCTTCATATTTGCCAGAAAATATTGGCAGTGGAATTTCGGGCAATTTTACGGATATAGTTCCAGCAAAATCATTACTAATGGGAACACTAGTGTTCGGAACAACAGAGAGTGTACTAGCTATCTTAAATTGATGTAAGGAAGTTTTCAAACTCACCTCCAAATTCTGCAGTTCCTCATCGACTTCTGACAGTTGGCCTTCAATTTCTTCAAGATGTTCTTCTTGAACATTTGAGTAATAATCCAGTTTTAAGGCTTCAAATTTTATTTGCAAGCGTTCTAAAGCTTCCAACCGGGCACTAATCACCGCTTCATTCTTTTCATCGGAGACTAGGGCAGCTGCAAATTTTGTGATTTGCCCTTTGATATTTCCGCGTTTTCGATTCAAAATTGTTATTTCTGACATCTTAGCTACAAATGAATATCAATCTAAACTATAAAAACAACACCAATGTGCTTGACGATTTTGTACGGAAAGTATTACGATTCCATAGGTATCTCCGCGAGCGGACCACAAATGTAGGATGAATTAAACATACCTAAATAGAGCCTTTCTAAATGAGTAGTGGACTGTATTTCTATAAAAGAAGAACTTCAGTAATACTTATCCATACCTTTATTACAAACTATTTATATTAACAACCGAGAACAACGAGCCAATTTCTCGTGTCACCTAACGCCACAAGTTTTATTCCAAAAACTACAATTTCGCTTTTTCAAAACCAGCAACCCGCTGCTTGGCGCTCGCCAAACAAGAACACTTGGCGTCTTTCATACATACTTACGGCTCCAACAACCATGAACTTTTGATTTCCAATAAAATTAATTCAGATTTGCACCAACATATAAAAATGGATCTGCAATAATATAAATATACAGATGTTCTCGGGAAAAACAGGTGCAATATGCAAATTTGCATAAGTTGATGACATAGTTTTGCAGATATAAGGAAAACAAGGAAAGTCATATGAATTGCGTGCAAATAGTAAAGCATTTCTTATCAAGTAGACAACCCATTTGTCTGATCTTCCCCTCTTTGACTTTTGGTTGTGGGATCATATTAAACGCTTGGTGTACCAAAGGAACGTGGATATTTTAATCACTTCAAAGGACCTAATAACGCTACATGCCCGGCAAATGAATGGAGATACTCTGCAATCTCGAGTAGAAAATGCTGTTCAGAGAATGCAGTTTTTACGTGCAGGAAAAAAAATATTGAACCACATCTTTAATTGATACATATTCAAAATTATTGTAACATATTCAAAATTATTGTAAAATGTCAGTGTGGCAAATAAGTCGTTTATTTAAATATTTCGATTAAATTATTTATCAATTGGTGATACATATTATTTTAATATTTCGATTAAATTATTTATCAATTGGTGATATATATTATTTTAATATTTCGATTAAATTATTTATCAATTGGTGATATACATTATTTTAATATTTCTATTATTAAATTACATAAATGTTGGGTCGTAATCGTAATAGTGTGTACAATATCATGCGTCGGACATATAATCTACCATTTTAGAAGTCCAGTGTCGTCCTATAACAAAACACGAGCCCAAAAACATAATCATTAATTATAGACAATTTATTGAAGATACATTTGTTTTTTTCTTACTTTATGTAAACAAACAAATAACATCCTCAATTAACATCAAACTAACATCTTCAATTAATAATAATTTTACAATTCTTATTCATTTTCAATTTATTTGGAGGTAAGTGTGATGACGAATTGTAATTTACAATAACTGACTCTTAACAAACGCGAATTCTTCATTTCTGCATCGACTTTTATTAAGACTTCTCTTCGATGCTCATCATTAACTTTTTACTCACGGAAAATCACTTCGGTAAACCAACTTTTCATCAAATCATTCCCAGTTCTCTTCCGAGTCCTTGTACGAAAATTTGACTTGCTCAGCCTTTATTTCTTCCCCTTGATCTCATTGGCTGGTGAGCTTGTATGAGGAAGTTGTCACTAGCCGCAGATACACTGGATATACCTGCATTAGAGCCTAAAGACCAAGACATCTTTCGAAGTGTGTAGGAATTCTTTATTGTGTCCACATAAATTTATTTGAACTGAATGTCAACCACTGGCGACCGTCTGACAGCGTTTGTTATTTGACGTTTACACAGTTTATTGCCACCTTCTGGTACTTGTTTGAAGACATAAATACGTTATAGGTTTCAGACATTCAAAATGCAGAAACGGAACGTGACAACCCAGTGGATGACGCACGGGAATCGCACTTGGGCGACCCGAGTACGATTCCCGCCTCTTCCCAAATTGCCATCGTGTTCATGCCGAGTACGATCACGTGAAACATGTGGGTCCGTAAGTCCTTTCGAGAGGTTGGTGGTAGAGGAAGGATGGTACGGTCTCTACGGAGGAATCCCCCACTGAGTTCCTGTCTAAACTCCGTGGTCGCCTAAATATATACATTACACTTTCGGGTAGGTCAGACGGTCTGGGTCGAAGAAGCAAATGCATAAACAAAATCTTCCGTCACCACAGTTGTTGTTGTTGAAACCCAGACCGTCTGACCTACCAGAAAGGTGTATGGTAACTGTTTGGACGGTCGGGAAGTGCCATCCAATTTAGACCGGAACCCAGTGTTGGAGGCATCCACAGGGACCGTACCCTCCTTCCCCTACCACCAACCTCTCGGAAGGACTTTCGGACCCACATGTTTAACGTGATCGTACTCCGCATGAACACGGCGGCAGTTTTGGCAGTGGCTGGAATCGAACCCGGGCCTACCGAGTGCAACTCCAGCGCGCTAACCAATGGGCTACCACGCCCCCGTCACCACAGTTAACTTTCTTTTACTTCCTGCGTCTAATTTTCTCCGAAAATGGAGCTTGAAGTGTTATGTTTTTTCTTTGCTAGCTAAAATCTGAATTATTTTTTTAGAAATCAGGGTCCCATGGAGTAAATATTATTTGCACAGAATTTGGTTGAGTTTGGTACAGCAGATTTTAACTGTGGGGCTCTAAACAATCCCTTTTTAATTATAGCCACCTTGTATAAAATCTGATGTGGGCAACACATGACTTTCCTTATATAATGTAATGAATTTACTACTTTTACAGTAAAAAAATAGGTTTTTCTTATAGTAGATACTAATATTCTTTCCAAGGTATTGAATTTTCGACAATTAGTCATCATTTTCATTATATTAGCGTCATTTTTATCCATTTGGCAAGATTTTCGTTAATTTAGCAACATTTCAAAAAGTCGCCAAGTTGGCGACATTCCGCCAAATTCGTCGCCAAAATCTCGGCAAGCGTTATGGACGAAGAAATAAGTTGTTCTTACAGCAGATAAATGACTATTGGCGTACAAATACAAAAGTATTACTCAAAGTATCTTTTTTCATGAATGGAACGAGATAGATACACGAGAATGATGTCACCCAATTTATCGCGAGGTATTACATATGAAAAGTGAACATGTTTCTCAATAGGAAATATTTTTTTTTTCATTTTATATGACTTTTTAATAATTTTTTGGAAAAATGTGCAATATCTAGAGAACGGTTCATGTTAGCGTTCTAAAATTTATGTCAATCGTTTTCTAATGAAAAATTACATAAGAAATGTCTATTTGCGTAACTTTATTAGTGGTTTTGATTTTTTGACGATGTTTTCAAAATTTTATTCGAAAATTTAGGGGGGGTTCTGAAAATTCGGTTACGCATAAAAACAATAGACTTCCAGTGTTTACGGATTGTGATTTTTGTACCAAATTTGGTTCGAATCCGTCCATTCGTTCGTCAGTTATCGTCTCCACAGTCTCACTGACACACACACACACACACATACTTTCACACACACACACACATACTTTCACACACACACACACAGACATCACTTCAAAAATGTTTGATTCTTGATCAGGGATGCTTGAAAGGTGCTCTCCCGTCGAAAACTCGATTTCGAATTTTCGACCCCGTCACAATACTTTCCTTATACATTATGTATATAAGGAAAGTAATAAGTGGGTCTTCGTTCAGTTGATGTGATATATGAAAATATATCGTGAAATACATCAGGTACTTTGTAAACATATTCTGCTGTTTTGTGAATGAGTTGCGCATTTTATTAGTATTGTATTGTTGCAAGTGCAAGCTGCAGATGCAAGTTGCAAGTGCAAGTGTACCTTGCAGGTGCAAGTTGTTTTGTTACCTAGTAAGATAGCCAAAGAGTTATTATCTATACGTTCTTCCTGTTTAAGTTTTCTGGTGCTTTTAATAAAAGCATTGATTATCCAGAAATTCGAACCCATCCTTTTATTCTGAGAATACTCTCCGATTCTAGACGTTACGGCGTAATAATATACAATGCATTGTACATAGAAAATGGCACTTTGGAAGAAAATTAATTACGACTTTACCAAAATTCATCATAATATACTTGTATCTATACATACATTAATAGAATATCAGACCGGGAGAGTGCGTTAACGTTCGAATGTACATTTACCGGTTATAGATATTGTTTAGTCAACTTTTAATAACCTGCTGCGTATTCTCACAAGTATATTTGAAAAATCGAAACGTAAAATATGTTTAAAATTAAAATGCATTTATATATCAGTAATAAGAGAAAGAATAAATGTAACGTTACATAATATATCTCCTATTTTGGGGATCTCTAACTATCATGACATTTCAACATGCAACGTAATAATAATCATCGGTCCCGGTTTTTTATCTTCTACAAATACGACAAAACCTACAATTTATCGTGTTTAAAGAAAACACATTTTTCTTCATTAAATTGCTATTGCTGGTTTGTTTTCGTTCAATATTTGACTCAGAGAAGAAAAATGATGTTTTATTATTTGCTAAATTGAATTTTCTGCAATGCCGGGCTGAATTTAGATGTCTTATGGAATTCTGATGCTCAATAATTTGTATCATTTTGTATATAATTTTTACATATTACCTGCTTTTAAAAATCATAGGTTAACTTTGGATTTTTTTTATGCAATGGATAAATTAAGTGAAATTATATAAAAAAATTATAGCGTTTAATGTCCAATGCGTTTACAAAAGCAGCAAAACTCCTTTGAAATCAATTTATAAAAACTATATACTTATTTTTTGGCAGAACCAGCGACGACAGAAGACCATGATTGATTTTCGTGTTTACATTGCAGAGGTACAGTGGAAAATACTCACTAATACTTCATCACTATACGCAAACAGATTCAGAGGTTTCTCTTATTTCAATTTGTAATTTTGATCCTGTTCATGTCTTAAGTTATATTTGGCGCCTCGGTTTCGATTCCCTGCATGTTGAGCCTTTGCATAGCTACATTGATTTATAATTATTGCGTTTTTTTTAAAAATCCTATATTTTTAAACCTTTTTGAAGTATTTGCTTTTGAACTTTGTATAAATTATAATCTGACTCATAATCCACCTTTTTGTATAACTGACGATTTCATGATACGCAAATTTTACTTGACAGTATTGAATTGTATTTAAGTATGTTGGCATCGTTTCTAATAGTATTGCCACTGAGGATGATCATGTAAGATATTCGAAAGCGTTTTGATTATTGTTTTTTTGTCTGTTGGATGATTTTAAAATAAAATGACTATTGGATCTGTTAGATTAGTCATTCATTAGTAATTAGTATTTACAATTATAGACCAATGATTTATCATGATTACTGATTAAAGTATGCTATTATAAATATTACAACTCAAATATAATTTCGTCTAACACTACAAAATTATTTTTAATTAAAATATTAATTTTGAAAATTTAAGATCTTTAAATTAGTATTAATTATCCCGATTTTTTCAGGCTCTATAAAATCTGATAAACTCCGTGTATCTAAAAATAAATCCCGGGAAAGATCACAAATTATTGCAGTAAAATTCAAGCCCTCTCTCTCTCTCACACACACACACACTGTTGCAAAAAATATATGTACCCATAAAAAATGAGCTGCCACCACTAAACACGGCATGCAAATGTCGTTTGAAGAGTTATGCAAATGGTCAAACTGTCAGCGCCAATAGCGTTATAAGGCGCATGCAACGCACATGAGAACGACCCATTATGAAGCATTTGTGTTCCCACTAAAGGGCAATTGAATCTGGATTTTCTGTATTGATACAGCAAATTATGTACAAAGATGCCCTTGCGACGTACTTGATGGCGTTGTCAGCAAATGTAGGATTTAGAGGGAGTTTATATCGTAGGTTTAAAGAAAGCTACTTATTCGTAGTTTAACTCGTAGTCAGACGTATCAGTCACCCTCTTGGTCGGATCGATATGGTAGTTGTTCGTTTTTGGCAACAGTCGATCAAAGAAGGCACGTGTAACCGTTGCAGAAGTTCAGGATGCCCCAGACCGATAACTGTTTAAGAGGATCGTGCAGTCAAGAAAATAGCCACGCCCATACCACTAGCGTCGTTATCAGCCATTCGAAGGCATATGCTACCCGTCATCCATCCTGTATCAAGAAATATTATTCGGAGATAACTGGTAGAAAGTAGAGTTAGGTATCAATCTCCATTAATGAGCCTACCACTGACCCCATAACATAGTCAGAGCCGCCCGGATTGGTGCGGAGCTCGTTCAGCCGGTACCTTCTACCTCTGTGCTGCTGACCGCTGCATACATGTGTTGTTGTTGTTACCCAGACCGTCCGACCTACCAGAAAGGTGTAAGGTAACTGTTTGGACGGCCGGGAAGTGCTGCATACATGTGTGGAGGAACTGGAGGCATTCCGATCCCGCATTTGTTGTCGAGCGGCACACGGCCATCACGTGACAGTCTAGGGAGCTATTTCCTGGGATAACCAATCTCTTCTAGTTGTGCTGTATAAACGGAGTTTAGTTGCTGCAATTACAGAAATCGGTTATTGTTTTCTGACGAGCGCATAATGACGGCGAAATCGTTTTATGTATGCTGCAACCAGCAATG